>QWTY01016750.1:0-56553 GCA_008033365.1 Pseudorectes ferrugineus
CAAGATGCTGGTTTACACATTTTGGGCCTAGGACGGGCTGGGTGTCCTTGGAGAGCAGGCCTGGAGAGGCTTTGTTATGTCTGTCTTAGCATGAGAGAGCAGCAGCTCACAGGCTACAGGACACTTCAGAATTATACACTAAGGAATACAGAATTTAAAAATATAAAAGCTAAGACCTAAGGCATCAATAGCTGGTTACTACAAACTATACATTGGCTGAAACAACTTATCATTCATTGCTATTAAGCAGGAGATAACAGCAGGCTCTTCCTGACAGCCTTTCTCCTCTTATTGTTCTAGACCAAAGACTCTTTCTTAAAGAAATGTAGTTTTTAACAGTAATGCACATAGATGGCTTCTGAGTTGTTCGTTGGGATTTTATTTTTCTGTTTTCCCCACTGACTGCAGTTACTGCACCCTTTTTCAGAGTCACTGAGCACATACAACAGTTTGCAATCTGGGTGGAGACAGGTCCTGACACTGGCACCTCAACACTTACATTGCCAATCTCAGTCTCTTACCTCAGTCTCTGCCTTACTGACATTTCAAATGCAGTAAAGAAGGGATACATTTTTGCCAGATACCTCCTGGAAATATGAGAAATGCTTACAGATAAATAAAATTAGCCATCATGATAGTATCAACCAGGAGAACAAAGCAGTTTTCCTGAGATTGAATAGAACTTCATAGTGCCAAACCAAAAATGCATTATAAGAGGAAATTTAACTGAGTCACTTTTTACAAGCATATAATCCTGACCTCTATGTTTAACACTGTGTATTACAGTCTGACTATGAGGAATGCAGTGCCATACGTGAATGTACTTAAAGACCACTGAAACAAACATCAAAACAGGCTATTTCAGTTTGACTTGGGTAAATTTCCATACTTACTAAATTCAGGAGGCTGATGCATATTTTACATGTTTCAATGAAAGCCTGACATCTTTCATTTAATTTCTTCTAAGCCTACAGTAATGAAATGAGTCTTCTGCCAGAATTTTTCAGTCACTGGGTGACTGAATTGTAATACATAAAAGTTCAGAAAATAACTACCAAGAGAATTTACTTAGTTATCTAACAGCTACACAGGAAATGAACAGACTAATCAAACGACTTCCTGCATGGAAGCATCCAAGGGAGATTATTTTTGCTTTTTGCACTAGAAAACAAAATGTTACCGAGCACTTGATAGGGGTGAATACTCTGGGCACCAACTCAAACTATTCTGTATCATCACATCCCAGGATGTCAGCTGTTTGCGCTTGTTTCCCTGCTTGAGGCATCACAGGCATGGCAACTTAGAGCAGTCCATTTCAATGCTTTTCCATAATCCAAAGTACTCCATCCATTTAAAAGTATTCGCTCATGCAGATTTATATTGAAAGCTTAAATATGCTCAATGGATAACAAAAATTGAAGAAGAATCATGTAATTTTCAACCCAGAAACTTTGTCTTGCAATATTCATCTTAAATGTAAGTTAATACTTATAAAAAAAATTATAATCTGAGCTCTGTTCCTCATTAAATAAAACAGTCCTTAAGTTTTTCATCTGCCTTGATTTTCAATTACGTATCTTAGTCACATTTGTCTGTAAGAGGACAGTGAGGTGTCTAGATCATTCCCAGTTCACAGCAATCCATCTCAAACAGTTGTTTGCAGTATGGAGAGTTGTGAAAGTACAGCTTAAAAAACCATAGACCTAATATGAAACTCCTCATGGGAGGCTGAGGAAATGAAGAAGATTTAAGAATTAATATACACTGCTTCATTTCAGTCCCATTCTGTAATATCAGTTGTTTCCAGAGATATAGGAAAACCATCCAGCTGTAAACTAGCAGAGCAAATTGACTTTCTAGGCATTGCTCACTACTACACAGAGCTGTGTATGATCACCTGTGTCAGTGCACACCAAATCTCACCACAGCTAAAAAGCAACACCATCATATTTTACGAAAATGCCTTCTGCTGTGACAGCAACATGGAGTGACAGCATACAGACAACAAAGATTTTGAAAAAGAAAACTTTTTTGTAGAAGTTCTTTAAAGGTTCTTACAGCTTTTACAGTTCTCACTGAGTTTATTTTACCACAAAGCAATTCTGAAATAAAACAATCTCACAATCAGGTAAAGAAGTGGGAAGAAGGATCAATTACATAGTCTATGGAATACTTCTGGTAGCTATCAAAAGCATAGACCTAATACAGTTTTTGCAGCAGATCAAAGAGTCACTCTCAAAGTGTCCTATTTCAAACTGTGGACTCTGTAAAAGACTTTTATATTACCTCTGCAAGTGTTTAATAAACTGATTGTTCACAATGAATATGTAAGGGTAGAAAAATAAGTATTTTATAAATTGATCTTATTTATTTTTTTGATCTTTAGGGAATAGCCAAGACTGACTAGTTTGAACAAAACACAAGAGGGCTTGTGAGATGGAATTTCTAGAAACAGTAATCAAAGCCAACTTTTGACAGAGGCAAAAGTTGTTACTGAACTTCTGTTCATTTTATAGAGGTAATTTTGAGATAGAAATAAATAAACAATACAGGGGAGTCTGCTGACAGTCTCCAATTCCAACCTCTTTTCAGCTGCTGTACCAAACATTTCAGGTATTTGGCAATATTCCAGCAGGGCTCACCTGCTGAAGACACAGTTTGAATGATTTCCCCCAGAGTTAACCAGTAAGCCCCACATTCTACTCAAGTCACACCATGATGTGACATAAAATTGACGTCAGGGATTCAGAAGCACCATTAAAAAACCCCCAACAAAACAACAGCAACAAAACAAACCAACAAAAACCCCTAGAAAGTAAGATAAAATCTTGAAAACCAGGATTATGCTAGTAGCAAGGTTCTTGCATTTCAAATGCTCTCAGTTAAATAAAGTTTAAAAAAAATCCATGCTACTTTGTTCTGTTCACTCTGACAGTATTTGGGACCCTAAGTCTCAGAAAGCCCAGTACATGTTACTTGTTTTCTTGTTTTCTCTACAGGAGCTCAAGGATATGCTGAAGGATTCTTTTCTTTTGTCAGGATCTTTGGTTTGGATTGTTTTTAGCCTCCTTTTATTTCAGCTTTCCTCTTGCAGTGCAGTTATCTATGGCCCTCCTGGATCCTGGTGATGATGGAGCATAGTTCCAGTATTACTAGGTAACTTTAATACTATTTGAGACAAAAATTTTTCAATTTTTTCTGCATTTTCTTTCTGTTTCTAAGAATAATTGACAGCTCATATTGTGCGTAGGTTCCTGCTCATGACAGTCCGGGCTGCTAACAGATTGCTAATCTGATAACTGGGCTATTAAAAGATCTTGAGGAGACGATTTCCTCTTGCTTTCCAACTACAATTTGGGAAACTTATTTCCCTGTATTGAATCATTAATAGTATGAATTACTGTCACGGTACCTAAAAAGATAATGTTCCTTAAATCAGTTCCACATGTTCAAAAAGTGCTCAATCTGCTTCCTCACAACCCCTGCCAAGGATGGGAACATACTGTGTTATCATACAGGGATGGTATCCTAGAGTAGGGAGCCTTCTGTGGGAGAGGGAACCAAACCACACCAAGTTATGGTCAAAAGAAGTAAACGTGAGCCAGGAAGCTGAGACACGAACACAATATGGCACTGGCAAATGTTCCTGTCTACTGGACATATATTTAGTGTCATATTTGCTAGAGTGACAGATACAGACAGAGGAGCCATACAGGGACAGCAGCTGCAGATAGGAAAAAATACTAAGGCTCTCTACTAGTTTAATATTACAGGGATATTATTTTTAAATTCAGTTTGTATTATAAAGCATATTATCCATTCTAACAAGGCAGAAAAACTTCTAATAAGCCATTCCATCAAAAGTTATCTTTTTTACATGACTGTAGAGAGAAGTTACTTTCCACGACAACAGAAAGTAATTATTCCTCAGTGTTGAAAGAGGCTACCACACACTTCCTTCTCATGCAAGGCATATGAGCTTGGTGATAAAGTCATCTTAGCAAGCCTGGAAAACAGGTGTATTTTTATATTCTAACAGATGTATTATTATATTCTTACTCATACTAAGATAATTCTTAGGGTCCCAGAAATGGGGTAGGATGCTTCTGTATTAGGTACTGTAGAAAAAGAAGATCCAGAAAACACTTTCTTTCCTAAAGCTGTATAGAATTGCAAGCCTATAGGATAAATATAGGATGGCATGACATCTCTTGGAACAAGGCAGTAAAGTAACCTATTTCTACCAGCCACTGTTAGGCTGCTGGGGTCCCTTAGATGGAGCTGACAGCACTTGGTAACTGAGCTGTTACTGCTCCCTCTGATTGTCTACTGTGTCCTCAGAGGGAAACAGGCATGGAGTGTTTGAGCCACGCAGCTGCAACAAGAGCTAAAGGTCTCTTCTCTCATCCAGCTTCTGCACCAGCATGAAAATTACGTATTTTCTACCCCTCACTGTAACACAAGTGCACACCTATGCAGCAGACAGAAGCAGCCAACTGTCCTCCAAAATTCCTGTGGCAGAATGGGCTGAGGGTAATCAGCCGGAGTATGCGTAGATGCCTCCTCACTGATATTTAAACTGAAGAGTAGCCCCAAAAATGAGAACAAAACCAATGTCAAATCCCACTTACTTTGTAAAGTCCCCTCCTAAAATAAAACCAGTGAATCAAGAACTCACAGCTTTCAGTCTAAACATATTTTGAGGAAGGTAAGTTTACACTGCTTAGAAAGTTAATTAATGAAAGTTAAGTAATGAACCAGGATAAGACATGCAGTTTGACTACTAAGTACTTGTGAGGCAGCTACTTCAATTAAGCAAAGATACTCATGTTAATAACTCATTGATTCTCCCCTCATCAAAAAAACCCAACTAGTATTACAAAATCCAAATTCTTCATTATTCCAGTTTATTTCTCCATTGGCTGACTCAGCTGTGGCCAATTAGTTTTTTTAAGCACCCAAGTAGTTTTTAAGCATGTATTAAGGGAGAACAAATTATGTTTATTCTGGCCAATATTACATCTGTAAGATTTTTTTATAAAATGCATGAATTGCTGAAATGTCAACATTTCTCTATGTGCTTTTGGTATTTTAAACCAAGCTATACTGCAGCAAGGAAGAACACATTTTTTATTAACTGCTTCTCTAAAGATAATAACACAGCAAGCAAATCTAAGGAAGTGAACTAATAGTCTGTCAAATGATTTCATGAATAAGAAACTGAGACAAGACAACCAGAAATGACAGTGACTCAATGGCAACGCTCGGACGAAAAAAGGTGAATTGGACAGGAGCACGCAACAAAATCTGTGCTGGGATTCTATGTGACAGATCATTATCTAAGAATAAAAACTGTCTAATTCCATATCAAAGCATTTACAGACTGAAGGGATATTTTGTGAACTGCATGAAACTTTGTGGGTTTTGAAATGAAAATAAATTCAAAAGAGTTACTTTTGAGACAACCATCTAGAGATGGAACTACAAAATACTACAAAAAGACAAAAAAAACAAGAATAAGGTGCTACACAAGAAAAGCAACCAACTGTCATCAGGTCATTTTGCTATCTCTAGTCATGTTAACTAATAATTTAGTTTAACTAGACTGAATAAGACAGCATTAATGAGTAAGAGAACATTCATAACAAGATTATCAGAACACAGATAGGGTTGCAGACACTGAATACATAAATTTTCTCAGAAACAGACTACTATGGGTGAGATCCAGAAGTTAGAGGAGTCTGAGATTCTGACTAAATCCCACCAAAAATCAATTAAAAGCCTCACACTGACTTTAATGAACTCTGTCAAAACTAACTGATCTAATCGAAGGAACATCTTTTTAAGTATGTGCTTCAGAGTTCATCCAGCATAGAAGAATAACATTCAAAGAGCACAGCAGAAAATAAGGAAGACTGCCTAAAGCATGTAGCATCTCCCATCTGGTTGGGTTACCATCCTGTGACTGATGACACACTTTGGACTGTAGGCAATGAACTGAATTTTGTCAAACTGAATGAAACACAGGAGAATTTGAGCAAAGACCTTTATAACCAAGAGCATGAAGTATTATCTTAGATAGAGCTGTATTGTTATGTAAGCAACATAAAGAACATAGCAGAAATGTTAGCAGAAAGGTTAATCTTAATGGAGCAAAACAAAGAACAACTTTAGAGCACAAACACCACCACATATACACAAAATCCATTGCTGCATCCACACTTTTTTAGTTTGACTCAGGAATGCACTTCTAAAACAAAAACTCCTGGTTCCTGCAACCCAGCATGCTTTGGTGTGCATTGCAGAGTGCTCTCAGCTTGTACAAACCAGATTTCTTTGGCAGAAAACTGAATTGGTGAGAAGCCTTGAGGAACTCAAATGCTTGCTAGTGCACGTGCAGTTCATGGCATAGAGGAGACTCAGGTCAAGGGAAGATCCCCAAACACTCACAATGCCGCAGAGGTCCTCAACACCACTATCAAACTGTGCTTCCTGAGATGTTAACCACAGCCTACACGTGAACAAATTGTGTCTGGAGGATCTACGCAACACAAGGGAATCAGATTTGGATGTAGCACAACAAAGTGAGGCATCTGTTGAAACAGTAGGAAAAAGAACAACCAAAGCCTCAACCCAAGTTTAGTTTGAGTTTGGTAGAAAGAATACAAGCAGAAATGCAAGCAAAAAAAAAGCCTCTTATAAACTGTAATACTAAAAAATAGACTCTCAGTCTGAAACAATGGAAAAATGTAACTGCATATAATATCTCAAGCGATTAAACACATGTGTCTGAGCTAGGCTTTTCCTTCATTCTGTTTCTCAGTTTAGGAACTGGGCAGTTAATTCTTAACACTGGTATGACTGGTTTATAGCTAAAAGCTATTTTCCTTGGTCTATATTAAATGGCGTTTACTTGAGAAGGTCAATAAAGTACACTGAGAGAAAACTGAAGTATGAAAGAGATTTCTTATAGTGGAAAACAACCAGATATCATTGACAGTCATTTGCCCACTTATTGACTGTTTCAACCCAAAGGTCAAGGAATAAATGAAGCATGAAACACTTAACTGTGGTGTTTCTTTGAAACTCAGATACTTCACACATTTAGTCCTGTATTAGTCTGTTGGAGTCAAAAGGTCAACAATATGTGAAATGGAAATGGCTTAGTTGCTCTCAGGTAGCAAGGGAAAAGATTTTGGTTTTGCCTTTTGTTTGTTATTAATTCCTATGATAAACAACAGCACAGAAGTTAACACTATTTTAAGCTGTACTTGCCAATAACCACTGGAAATTAATTTAGGTAAAGAGAGAATACAGAAAATAACATCACTGATTTCCAATAAATTTTCTCCCAGAAATACTGACTTATTTTTCCATTTCTAACTGCACTGTTAAACACATTCAATAAGTTTAAAGACTGTAGACATCTTTTACACCATATTAAAACCCTAAAAATTATTTGAAACTCTCAGAAACATCTTACTACATCAGTTTATTCCTTAATAAAGTTGGTATTATATGTATTATACATACATATACATATTCAGTAAACCTTACTCTTGGAAATAATGTTCATTGTAGTTCAGATCTTGTGCTACATTTGGTAATTTCTTTTTGTTCTGACTAGAAATTGGAGCTAGAGACTTTAAAAGTGGAGATGGTGTGAATTATTTTAAAGTCAATGGCTTGCATCTGATCACAGACATCTGATGAGAAGGGTGTCCAAATCCCTACTACACTGCACATCTTTGAGGGGAAAAAAAAGAAAGGTAACCAAAATATAATATCTAAAGTCTGATACAGATTAACTGATTGTATGGTTATGCCTTTGGACCATTTTTATACCTCAACTTCATCTGCAATACAGCCATTCTTGAAAGAAAAAGGTAGTTCCTGTTGCAGAATGTCAGACCATGTCTTCTTTTTGAGATGGTTGGATATTGAGTAACAGTGTTTAAAAACAATCCCATAACATCTGTGAGATTTGCTCTGTAGCAGGTTGCCCCACAAGGAGTTTGTCATAGGTCCCAATTCTATGAAAGTCCAGCACAGTCATTGCTGCAACCCCCAGCACCCCAAGAGCTTGCAACGGAAATTTTCTTGGGTTTCTTAAAAAGGGAATATTTTGAAAATGTCGATTCTCTGAATAACTTCTCAATCATGACTATTTTCATTCTGGGTGAGAGGGGACTTCAGCTTTGTTTTAGGTATTGCTATCAGTCTTCTTCTATATAAAACATACACTTAGAAACAAACAATTGTGCTTCATACTGTATTGGGTATGAAAAATTAGGAAAATTAGGATAATTTCCCAAGGAAATTTTGAACAGAAAAATGATAACATGTAACACTGAATATTTTCCACACTGGACAGTTGCTCAGATGTATTAACCTAGACCTTACAGGAATGACCTTGCTGCATCCTGCAGGCAGACAGCAACAGTGACTATTGTCTAATTACTGCTATAGCATAATGACATGTTTCTGAAGGGTGCTTGAGGTGCTTCTGTCCTTCAAACATTTACTGGGAAACACTATAAAGATCTGCAGTTAGTCTATGCCAAAGGCATTATGAAACCTCTATGTAACTCTTCAGGGATGAGTGTTTAGACAGCACTCTTAAGCTGGTTTGTATTGCTAGTCCATTTTATGTCCTGATGCTCTCTATAGGAACAATTTAGCTGATAGAATCAATGGAAAGAGTTACAAAACTGCTGACAACACAATGCTAAGCAGCAGTTCAAATAATTTAAGATGACACAGGAAGGATTATGAGGGACTTAGCCATTGAAAATTACCAAGTGTTTGTTGGCATTCAGTGCAGATAGCAACAAAATTAGCTGAGGCATTTGAAACAGCAGCTGAAGGACATGGAGATTTTGGTAAATATCCAGTTAAAAAGCTAACTTTTAACAGTAATTGACGGTTACTGGGGAGCCATGTAGGATAGTGCTCTTTTTCTGTATTAAAAAAAAAAACAAACAAAGAACCGACAAACAAAACCAAAAAATCAGAAGAGGTATGTAATTTTTAGATGGTTTATGACTTTATTCAAAGGTATGGATAAAATATTAAGGATGATAAAATACTTTAATAGGGAAAAAGTAAAAGCAAGAACAAAATCAATGATTGGAAATACATTAATGATTTGAGGGTTTGCTTTGTTTTTCATTAGAGTTGTGAGAAATGGTAATCCTAATGCAAAGTGACATTTCAAGGAGCACAGCCTCACTGCCAACCCAGTAAAATCTTTTTCTAGTGCTGGGATCATTTAGAAAACATTAACTGCAGAAATTAGAATCTCTTACACAGACAAAGGCAATGACTATCACAAGACTGATCTTTGTTTACTCACTGGTGTCTAGATTAGAACTGAGGTAAGAAACTAAAATTCTTGATAGAGTGTTGATTTGTCAGTTAGAAGTTGAATTTACTTCTCTGGAAAGTAAGACTTAATGGGATGATTTGCATCATATGAATATAATTGCAAAAAGCAGAATTTTAGCAATAAAAATCTAAAGCAGCCCTGAGGATTTCTGACCAAATACGTGCTTTCTTGGGAAATGAAGCTTTTCCGTTTATTTACAGGCTGACTTGCAGGTCACCATTTTGGAGAGGCTTCTTTGTCCCACCTGGCAAGTAATCACTACTGAGTTGTGTCCTAACACTGTTAGTCTCTGCAACATAAACCTCCAGCACAGCTATTCCTCAAGAATATCCTAAATCCTGAACTTTCTGTCAAATGCTCAATAGTCCTTTCAACATCTCTATGATAACCTGTGATAGCAATTAAAAAAAAAAACAATTTCAGAAGCTGCTAAATATGCCACATTTTCTGCACCAAGAAAAAAAATACTACCATTTGAGATGCTAAAGATGCCAATATATTACATAATGAATTTGGATTATATCTTCAAAGAAATTTCTATAACAGATTATGACTGTGTGTTGTTTTTAGCTGGATGATTTCTGAAGCGCCTATCAAAGTCAAACAACACAATTCCCATGGAATTCTCTGTCTCACAGAATAGCTATGATGAAGTGAAAATTGACATAAGAGCCAAGAATATTTTGAGGGTTGACGAATATGGGCATTCATCAGATATCCAAGTGACTTTTTTTAGTTCAGAGACCCATCTTGACAAGTCTAAATGCACTCTTAATCTACTCCTAACCCGGTAGCTGAAATTTGCTAGTAAGAGCTCATCGAGGAGTAAACCTACTCTCAAGCAGCCCCTCCCTTCTGAGGGGAGCCCAGAGAGGGGCTGTTGAGCACTTTGAAACATCCCCCTTTCTGTTCCTGCCCAGGGGTTAAACTTACTCCTTATATGTGGCTGATATAGGAGGTTTTACTTCAACACTTACGTAAAATCCTGATTATCTGCGAATAGAGAGTGCATCTGGAAAATTCAGTGCTTTTAATAACCCAGCACATTACGTGGTAAGGAGCACTTTGTCCACTTATGGTTCTTTTCATGACAGAACATAAGGGATTGTGGCTTACTTGGGGAACAGCATCACCTGATGAACACATTTATTTATTTGAAATTTAAATAAACTCAGAGCTCCTTAGGGTTAATCAAGCCGACCCATACACATTTTCAGTGTTGCAAGTATTTCTGAAAGAGAAATGGGGCATGGGCCAAGACAGTGAAGGAAGCCCTTCCAGATTCCTCTTTTCCATAGCTTGGCTTAAGCTCTGCTGGTATAAACACTGAATAGAGCATCATGTCCAAAACCATCTGCTAGGTTCAATGCCTTCATGCCAGCAAGTTTAATGCAACCTGAAACATGATATTACAGCCAGAAGTCATACAACTTAGAATCAAATAGACTGGTACAAACTGCATTTTAAAATTAAAAAGAACAGTTCTAAGGACAAGAACAAAATCCTAGCCAAGTTTTCAAATTGTATAAGAAGCTGAAACTCAGTGTGGACAACAAATGAGCAGCAATGATAAGAGATTGCCATCTGGCCCTCTTACTTCTAAATTAAGAGGCTGTCTCGGTTTGAGACAAGTTTAGGGGGAAACGCTCTGGAAGGAACATCTCCTCCACAGGTTTCGGCACTCCCTCCCCCACCGATACCAAAGGAATTTCTTGGATGAAAGTGAAAAAACCTGTTTGTTTAACAAACAAAGCGCCTGCAGGGCATGGGAAAAAATGAATAACTATTAAATATTGAACCTCCTTGCTGCAGAGAAAGCTGGTGGATTCAGAGTTCTTTTCTGTAGCTGGCTCGGCCCCTCCCGAGGTCCGAGGCCGGGATGCAGGTTCCCCGCAGCCTCCCTGCTGGTCCACGGGGTCCGATGGTCTGGGTCTCGGATCACAGCTAGGCCGAACAGCTCCAGAGGAAGAAGTTACCGGGGGATTTCGGTGTGCCGGTGTGCAGTCCTGGGAAAAAACCTCTTGCCTCAGCTAACAAGTTAGCTAAAAGCAGGAATTGACTCTCTCCTGCTGCAAGCAGAGCCGAGTAACATGGGGGAGTGTGTGTGAGAGTCCTTGAACACAAACCGCACTGAAGAACTCACTCGGCTTTCCCCCCCTTTCCTCGGATCCAGCTTGAAGCTGCAGGACCCACTTCTGGGCATAAAGCAGACGATAGGGGAATACCATATTATCATAAAATCACTCCAAGACAGAGGCATAACAGGATGAACAGCCAAAAAGGAGCAATAGGTGACAGATTACTGCCTTCAATATCTCTTGAACTGATCCCTAAATTATGCTGATCAAGGGAGGCTCAGGGGGTCTGTGAATTCATACAACTCACAAAACCTTGACAAAGCAGATGTAATTATTACAATTTAAGTGCTTTTAATTGTCATTTTTTGTGAAATGATTCTGGTTTCCAAAATAAGTGGATTTTAACAGAGAGAGTTTTGAACTATCTTTGGGAATCATTATACTGCTACCACATATGAAGGTCTCTGTGGACATTTCTGTTTTCTTTTCACTTATCTGCCATACTTTTAAGGAGATTCTGCAGGATGGGATTTATTCCTTCTGTCTCTCAAAGTCTGCACTACCTTAACATGTTCATTAACATCAATATCCTTATAATAATTCCATTAGAGAAAAGTTTTACATAGTAAGTTTCAAAAATTAAATTTTTAGCCACATATGAAGAAGCAGGACAAATTATGTTCAGGCTACTTATAAAACATTCTGGTTTCTTCTCTCTTGCAAGAGGAGAATAAGAAATACAAGAAAATGAAAATACTATCCATCCTGAAGTTCATGTAGTTTCAAACAAAAGCACTGTTTATCTTCAAAGAAGAGAGCTTTGGATCCAAGCACTTTGAAACAGAAATGACCTAAAAGTATGTGTGCTTCTTAGCATACTAATTGCTCTGAATCTGAGCAGTCCTGCTTAACTGTTCTGCTTGCCCAGTGCATACACTTCATAGTTAAAAACCCAAAAAACATCAGAAGGAGAATTCTAATTATATGTTTCATTAACTTTCAGAAAAAATAGTATGCACTACTGACTTTCAGGTGCCATAATAAATGCTGCTGGGTTCTGCTTTTTCCCCTTGAACTAATTCATTCTCTTTCAATAAGTCCCTCTCCAGAAGGAGACAAAAATGTTTAGCAAAGAGTGGAAGGCAGATATATTTATTTTAGACAATTGCTGGAGAATGCCAAATGGACAGTCAATATATTTTAGTTATGTAACTCTATTCACTTAATATGAACAAGTTTCATCTGAATATTAGAACAACTGCTAAAGGAGATGTTAAAAAACAGCTTTTGAAAGTTCAAGGAAAAAATACAGGATGGGTTGGGGGTTTTTAATGCTTTTTTAAAGACTTCTCACAGTTGGCAGACTTTCCCCTAATATCTACCTCTTGAAAATGCATTGAATCAATTTTAATTAATTTCGTAAATTCTTTCAAGGAGTTACATGTATATCTGACAGAAATTTAATATAAAAAGGACTAGAAAAGTAGATTTACATTTTTCATGCACAAGCTCAGAGAGTCCAAGGCAGATAAATTTTCCTCCCTACTGCCTGTACCTGAGAAGTATCAGCCACCAGTAAAATGGAGCTCTTGTTGCAAGCATCCATTAAAGACTGTCTCAGGTTCTCCTCTCTGCCACACACCACTGCCCCACACCTTTTTTCCTTCCCCTAAATCAATTAACATTATGATAATTTTGTTCCTGACTCCTGTTTTTGACTTGATGAAGCTGGCTTTCTAATCAGGAAGGGTAAACTTAAAAGTCAAGTGCAATCAGGGATTATTAGTCAAGAAGCGATTATGAGAAGTATTTAAAGATAACAACTAATGCTGTAGTAGTATAAAAAGCAAACACCCTTGAAACAAACCAAATGAATTACCCTATCTTTCTTTACTTTGATTTAACACACAAATAACCTAAAAATGGGTTGATATGCTCCTATCTTATCCTCATCTTAGAAGAGGAAACATTTTTGAGAGGGAGATTTAACCACAGAAAATCTTCATAAAATCTGATATTGTTATTTATTTTGACAGCCTACATAGAAAGCAGAGACTGGACAGAACCGGAAATTTAACTTCCCAATAATTTGCTGTGTTTCAGACCAAGTGTGGATGTAATTTGGTTGATGAAAAGTGAAGAACAAACGTTTGATGTGGTATATGCACACTGCCGCTGTTCTGTCAATGCTGGTTGTCAGCTCTACAACAGAACACACATAGCAGAAAATGACAGTAAATGATGTTCTGAACATCAGGGAGAAGAGCTTTGGTTTTGTACTTGTAAGAAATTCAGATAAAGACTTTCAGACAAGGTCACAAAATACTGTGTTTATAATATGTTCAGAAGCATCTCTCCAGTACACATGGAAATGGAACAAAGAAGACAGATGCATTTTCTTCTGCTGCTCCCAAAATCTTTAAAATAATCATTCAAATCCATTTAATTTTTTTTTTTTTTTTTTTTTTAATGAAAGTTATGGGACATGAATCTGTGGGAATTTAACTTTTGGTATCATTAGTCCTCTCTCACCCTAGAGATTGGACACTCTAGTTACAGTACAATTCCCATGATCTACTACAGGATTTCAGCCATAAGAGAATATAAACACATCATGGGATATGCACTCTAGATATATACACTCAAGGAAAAATCTGAATCTCACAAGACCTGGAAGTACAAATTTTACTAGGTGCCTACAGGAACTTTACAGAAACCAGTGAAATTAAGTTATTATGAGAATTATGAGAATATGATAATATTCTCTAGTGAAATAGAGAATTCCACTGAAGTGGGACCATTCCACAGAAATTCCCCTGTTAAAAGAGTCATACAAAAATACTTCAGTGGAGGAAGAGGCTTCACTGAAAAATGTTCACATTATCGCCCTTGGAATTACTTAAAGCCTGTTTAAAAATTCTCAAAGAACAAGCTCCACCACTAGGACATCAACAGAAGTAAAAGATGAGACAAGTTTGCCTGTTCAGGGCTTTGGGAAGGCACACTGTTTTCAGACACAACGTGTTAAATTGTGTGGCAGAGTTCAATTTCCATCTTCTCTGTAGGTGCTGACTGCACATGAACTTGCGACAAACAAGCTGACAAAATGACAGCGTTTCAGAGTATTTAAAGAATGATTTCTATGTCCTTCCAGTATTCAACTTGGTAGCTCTGAGTCCCTGGACAAAACACGTGGATCGCCCAGTCACTGTGTTGTGACAGGTGACAGGAGTGGATTGTTAAGTGCTGCATGAACAGTGAGAATATGATCTCACAAATGCAGAAAGAATAGTGTGTTTAGATATAGCCTTATAGCACACAAATAACAATTTCCAGTTTCCTTGTTCTTCCCCTTCTCTGCTAGGGCCAGAGCAGCAAGGTTGTGCTGGTGCCACCTGCTCCTGCCAGGGCACTGTGGCCACCGCACTGCTCTGTCCACCCGTCGTGTGCCTTGGTCCAGCCTCCCACCTCTCCCTGCTCCCATCAGCCCGGGGCACCAGCAGGGAGCTCTGCAACATGGGAATACATGCAAGGAGCCGCTCCCTACTGAGAAGAAAGCAAGCTGTGGACTATTTCTGACATGCACAGAGATGAGTTTAATTTGTGTTTGTGAAGGCAGGTGCTCAGACATCAAGGGTTGCCTCCATGCCCTACCACTTGGAACTGAGAAGTTCAGATTATTCTGCATATCCACATTTACTTCTGATATACTTCCATTAAGTATATTTTTCATAAAACACCCACAAAGAGAAAACTAATTAGAACTTGTTTTTAGGATTAGCTATTATTCTAAGTGGTAACATAGAGTAAAAAATGTAAAGATTCTAAAAATATATCAGTACATTAACAGAGATTGCTGGTTGATTTGTATCTTAGCAACAATACCTGTTTGCAAATCAAGCAATACAGACTGTATAAAAAACTGCAGAAGTCCAAACTTTCCACTTGAAACAAATAAAATAAAATGAAACAATTTGTAAAATGACTTCTTCCCACACATAATAATTAAATCAAAAGTCTAAAGAACTTTCCTGCTCTATTTCTGAATCAGTTTGCAAGCCTCAGGATCATAAGTATCTGTTTTATGGTTCAAAAATTCAGGCGAAATCTGGGATCTCTGAAAAGTACTTTTTAAGTGTCTTTTAAAGTTTCAGATGCTCCTGTTAAAATATTTTATCTAGGAAATTATGAAAACATGAATGGAAAAATATTGATCATTTCGACTGGAGTTATACTTTACACCTGTATCGTACCAGACAAATAATTAACAACCAATGACATCTAAAGACAGTGCTAAAATCATACATTAACTTATAATTTTGAATCTGAGTAATTGCATTTGTTATGGGCCCTTTGGGGAATCAGCATGTGAAGTTCTTCCTCCCCATTTGAATTATAGATATAACAGAAGTAAATTAAGCAAGTCAATATTCTCAGAAGTCAATTCCATATATGCCAATGTCTGCTCAGAAGTTTTAAATAATAATTTATGCATAGCAAGGAACACTTGGGATTTGGTTTTGATCTGCTGCTGTTTGTGGTTTTCTTTTTTTTTATTTAGTATGTTTCTTGCCACACAAATTTACATGGATTAACATTTATTTGAAAGAATCTTATACTCTATTATCATTCCATGTTTACCTCATTTTCAAAATCTTTCCTATTCATTTCAGTACTTATGCAACACATTTATTTCTTTCAAACATTGAGGTGTCTTGCAAACTGAGGAATATAAACCACCTTGGTGCTACTCATGTTTCATGATGGTGATATTGGAATCTCTGTGCTGTCTTATCCTCCATTACTTCTTTTACATGTAGTCATAAGACAATAAAAGCTAAAGGAAATTGTCATGGCTCCACGACAAAAACAGAGACTCAAGGATTTAATTATGCCAAAAATGTGAATATAAGCAGAAAAGATTAGGCAATGATCTTTGTTGTCAGCAACAATTTTAGCAGCACAAGGAGGTAAGGGCAAGATTCATGGTTAGTCTGTCTAATGTCTTTTAAGGACCTTGGGGATTTTATTTGGATGCCTGCTGAAGTCTAACACGAAGAAGATAGAAAAAATTCCTTCTCTCAGGTTTTGCTTCCTTACTTTGGGATTCTTGAATTATTTGGTGATTTAACAAAGCTGTTACAATTGGGTAGAGATAGGAATGAAATAAAGGGACAAGGGTGTGAGTTATGAAGCTTGTTTGCTGCACAGTCCAGCTCTTTCACTTATGGTTTGATGAACACCTTTCCTAAAAAAAAAAAATTCTTGCATATACTTGCAGCTGTTTATCCTCTGTCCAGAATAGGTTTTCTTGAACTGGTCCATTATAACACAATTTGAGTTAAATAACTGTCCTATCAAGGCCTTTCCTTGCATCTACCCCATCCTCAGAGGAGTTACCCGCCACGATTTTAAGAGGGGCTGAGAAATTGACTTCCCCTGGCATTGCAGTTGCAGGAAGCTCATACTGTTCCCTGCTGTCTAATGCTCCCAGACAAATCAGCAGCAACATCCAATAATTAAAGCCACATTTTAAGATTTCTGTGACTGAGAGCCCCAAGTGCAAGTACTCCATCTCATCCACCTGAACTTTACCTCAGGAAGAAAGCAATGGGAATTTCTCTCCATTAGAGACATGTTCTCTGTGACACTGCCACTGTGGCTTTCTGTCCCTGCAGGAGAGGCTCTCATTGTTACAGACCTCTATACTATTCCCTTTCTGGAAGAAGAAGTAGTATATTAATATCTTGCAATGTCACCTCTACTTTGATTTATAAGTGTATACATAATCACACCAAATACTAATTCATCTCTATAGCAAAGTCATTCATTTTAGATGTTAATCTTAGCCAAATTCTAACAGATTGCAGAAATAGAAATGTTTTCTACTAGAAAACAATAGTTTTCCCATCTTCCCAGAAGGAATAAATTAACGGCTTGTAAATCATTAATTTGCAGCTCTCCAATGATGAAGGTTGTCAGACTAATGTGATTTTAAAGCAGTTAGGATTTGTTCATTTGTTCATTCATACCAGTAACAATAACACGAGCATAGTAAGAAGTGATATTAAAATATCAGCTTTCAATTGAAGGAGAAAGATTGCAGATTTTTCTACTTCATGTACCATTTCCCAGCAGCTGCAGCATATGGACTGTTAAGTTAAAAGTGTTTATTTTAAAACACAACTGGCAAGCTGTGACTGATGCACCTGACTGGCGATGAAATGTACCTAAAAACCTACAGTAGGTTTTTAACCTGTTGTCTTATTTATATATCACAATACCATTTGGACCAACGTTGTCATGCATTGTATGTTCTACCTTCTAGGCCAACAGAACATCTACAGCCACATAATACAATAATGCTGAATTACAGCCACATATTTATATTTATATTTATATTTATATTTATATTTATATTTATATTTATATTTTTTATATTTATATTTATATTTGTATTTATATTCACATTCACTTCTTCTGCAGTAGTTTGTGATTCCTTAAACAGACACAATCAAGGGCTTGGGTTTTCCACAGCAGTTTCCAATATTCACCCCCCTGTGCAATTTCATGCACACATTGTTTGAAGACCAAGTGGGCCTAGTGATCTTCACCAGCTAGACTGAGGGACTTGACAAAATAAAATAGTTTTTATTCATTTCCTTCTTCTGTTCAGCTTAAGAAGTTTAAACTGGCTTGAAAATTCACCTGATTTCTTCCACTGCTCAGCCCCATCAAGTGTTGCAGCCAAGCTTAATGCTTCGTTTGTATTCAAAACCTAATGAGAAAAATTACTTGAAAAGTAGATGTGACATTTCTTTTAAACGCTATCATAACAAGCCAGATGATACATTCACCTGCTGCTCATGCATGGCAACAGTGAATTAGGAGAAGATACAGATTTGTTAATGAACATTTAATTGCCATGGGACTGAAGGTGTCTTGGTTTTTATGTTCCAATATTTCTAAGGCTGTACCCATTAAATGCAAATGAGTAAGAAAGCAGTCTTGATAGATAGAGCAGGAAAAATGATGCATGTTTTATGTCCTTATTGAATTTCAATACTATTTGAGGACTGACCCTTTCTCTGCCCTGGGTCCATGGCTGTGATGCTATTTGCCTGCTTAATTTTCAGCCTGTTTCTTGAGAACTTCTGTTCAGCAGCTTTTCCCACTGGCTGAGGATTCATCCAGAGCCATCCCCGGGCTCTCCACTCCACACTGTCTTTGAGCTATTTTCTGTGCATATGACTTTTTTCTAACACACAAGAAAATTTCACATAAAAGAAGAAGTCCAAACCAAAAAACTTTCTTAAATAACTCAGGGCACACGTATGCTCACTGAGAACACTTACAGTAATTTAATGATAAACCTAATGAAGAAGGATAAATACCTGACCCTTACCCTGCTGTTTTAGAGGGGGACAAGCTAAGATTAAAGAGTTAAATAGTTTGACAAAGGCACGTAGCAACACATGTGTGTTCCAGCCACCTGCTCCAGGGCTCTCTTTGTAACCAGTCCTACCCATTAATCAGAGCTGGTTATTACTTTGGGTTCTGAAGGAAGAGAAAGAAAACAAAAGCACTTTTAATCTAAACTTGTTTCCATCCCGTCTTTCTGAAGGAGAGAGATATGTCTGAAGAGAGAACACTTCTCTGATCAGCTAAGCTGCCACAATGAAGAAGGCACTCTCAAAATCTTTCGTAACTAATGAGTATATGAATTGACGGAAGACTTCGGGCTGAGAGTCCCACTGAAACAATGACTGACTGACTGTAAAGCAACAGGACAAGTTCCTCAGATGCTATAAAATCACAGTAGCACCATCTGGCACTCAGTGAGTCCTTGTGGAATTGAAGTGCCTGGCTGAAAAAGGGAAAACTGCACTCTCCTGTCCACTACTTGTTGTTAGAACCTCAAGTTTCTCATAATAACTTTAAAAACTGCATTATATTTTTAATCTCCCATTCCTCAGCTGTCTTGAGAGCATTTCTCTAAACTATAAATGTAGTGGTATTTCTTAGTTGGCTTACCCTTAAGAGTATTTTATTCTTCTCAGAAATACACAGAGACAAATACACTGGAGAAAACAGATAATCTAACATCAGCCAAATCATGACAGTTGGAATCATTGATAGGAAATGCCTCGGAGCATGAGGTGAAAAAGTATTCATTTTCCTTTTTACATTAGACGCAACACCTTCAATGGTAGCAAATAGGAATAAAATCTTAGAACAGCTCACTGTCAGGTTGGAAGGATGAGCAGCATTAGAAGTTCTTGGAGTTCATTACAGCAGATTCTGACTGCTACTGCCAAAGTTTTTGTAAGGACACCCTGCTGATATCTTTTGATAGTGACAGATTAAAATCATGGTCGTGCAAAGACACGGTCACAAAATCAAACATTTTGCCTTGTTAGTCACAACTATCATTCTAGTTTCCTCTCAAACCTCTCTCACCAGAGGAAATAAAAGCATATTTGCCACCCCTATTTTGAAAAAGGACATAGTAACATTCTTAGAAAAGCCCTTTGAGGACCTCTTTCACTTGGTTATTTTCAAACTTATTTAGCCATATATAATATATGCAAGCATAAAAGAAGACAGACATGTATCCTGCATGATTCTTCAGTGAGTTCACCCTTTCTCATTATTGCAGCTGGTTCAGTGCTAGATGAAGCAAAACTAGACTTTTCTTCCAGCCATGTGCCTTAAGATTTCCTGCTTTTCCATGAAGGCTCCATTGCTCTCTAGTGGTTTATGTTCTTAAGCTTCCAGATCAGATAATGTTTGAATTCACCTTGCTGAATTCAAGTGTTATCTTTCATTGCTTTGAGTGCTGTATTTTTCTAGTCTTTCATGGCACAAGATCCTCACCTAATATTAACTCTCAGCTGGAAACACTTACTCAGTCTTCAGTTTACCCACCTATCATTCCCTAAACTCTTCTTGCCTTTAACTCAGCAACACAGACCAGCTTTTGTCAAATCTATTCTGACAAATATTCCCAGCAGTTTACAGTGCAAATATAACCTGAAGGTCTCTCTTCTGTCTCAAAGCAAATCAATGTTTTGTCAGCGTCATCTTAGAAGCAAAATGGGGATATTCCCCCAAAACATCTTTAGTGCTACCAGCAAAGTTCATTCTACTCTTGACCAAAAAAAAGCATTTTTGATCCCTAGGCCTTCACAGCCCCACGAGTACCTCCGTACAGAAACAAGTTCATTCTAAACTAGGAAAGATCTTATTGACATAGTCTAAATTCCTACTTAAGAGTCAGCAGCTACTCTGGAAACTCTTCAAGGGCCTACAAAGGAAGTTGAGGGAACAGTGATTTAGTTCAAATAAATTATAGATTGGCTTTGGTTCAGAAACTAGCACATGAAATTTAAATATCTCATACAGAAAGGCAGACTAATTGATTCAAATTGCTTTTGGTAGCTTACCAGCTGTGAGTAAAAGAAGTACTACCCCAATTACAGAAAGCCAGAAATCTTGTTCAGACAGGCACAGCATTTATGAATGAGTGAGGTTTACACTCTATTGCTTGTAGGAAAGAAGTGTGCCTTCAGATCCTCCTTCTTCAATTATTAGCTTTTGAACTGTTACAGGACTGCTGCCTTTACATAATAATATAAATTCTTGATGAAAATTTCAAAGAACTGGGGTCATCATCTTTTGTAAAGAAACAGATCATTTGTTAAGTTTTGTTCATACAGTGCCTGGCAGTGCACAGCACCCGTCTCACTTGGGCCTTCTAGGTACGAGTGCCATACAAGGACTTTAAGCTATCACACATATTGGCATCTTTGCAGGCTCTGGTGTTTTCCTTGGTAACAGAACTTCATAAAGCAGAATTCTAATTTGTGTCAAAATATTGTATTATTGTAACAAAATCATTATCTTTTGGTTTCATTTTGTTCCTGCTTATTTTCATAGTGGCTCAATTACTACATTATTTATAACCTTTTCAGAGTCTAATTATATTGCATCAGACACCCTGAGATATTTCTGGATGGGCATTTTCTACACAAAAACTTCCTGCTTATTCTTATTATTACCCTAGCAACTCTGCAGTTCCAGCACACCAACCAAGATTAATTAAGTAGGCACAATATTGCTGAAATCTCTCTGGTTTGCTCTGTCTATCATCACTGAGATTTCTACAACCAGCAAAAGACCTGCTAAAGAAATATGTGACTAATGCTGAAACAATCCAGTTTAATGAGACCTCCTGGGAAACCACTTCTCCTTAAGTGATCAAAAGAGGAACTTAAATCCCTCTTTGTTCAGATGGAAAGGGTAACAGGCTGCATAAATATATACAGTAGCTATCTGTGCGGATCTGCTAAGCAGCCCAATAGCTTTATATTACTTCATTTGACTTCACACTCAAATATAAATCTTGTTCATAAGGCTTACTGTAGGCTCTGCATCTATAGATCTCTATTCTGCTGTCAACTACCTAGAAGAATTTATTTCCTGATTGCCTGACTAGTAACTCACTTTTCTTCTCTGTGACCTATTAAATTCTGGTAAGCTCAACAAACCATGTGCTACTTGATAACTGCAGTCTGTGTTTACCAATGTGATGATTACCTATGTGTTCACAAGAATATAACGGCACCAAAATTCATAGAGATGGTCAGAAAAGCAAAGCACCAACAGCTATGCTGAGATTACAGGAACTCTCCATCCTACCTACCTAATCTCAGGCTCTGAGTCTTTATGGATTCCTTGTATATGAGATATAGAGAGAAAAGGTTCCTGCTGTGAGTTGTCCTCTGGGAAAGCAGCTGTATTCATGGAACACCAGTGATGTGTAGGCAGCTATGCTTCTAATTTTTCTGACTGCCCATGATGCCCTGTAAGGTTCCTTGTTACCCATTCTAACCTTTCCTTTCTTGGGAGGCAAGAAGCATCAAATCAGTTCTTGCCCTAAGAACTTAACAGAAGAGTCCAGATTCCAGAAGATTCTACTATCTGCTTTCCTTTATGTCCTGATCTGCTCAGCTCACACCATATATATGTCCTCGTGCTGCCCTCCTTGGCTGGAGTCTACTGTAGCTGCTGCTTTCAGGGGCCCTTGTCCATCATGTGTCGACACCTGTCTAAACTACAGCTCAAAAGTATTTAACATCCAAAGGATGAGGAAAAGAGGCCACCAACAGAAATCCAAAGAGTTTTTTTGAGCAAGTCAAACCTTGCATCAAAAAGGAGAAAAGGAAATATATCCAAACAGCAGCACCCACATGAGAGGGACCAATATGTATGCCTCAACATGTGTCACAAATGAGGTGAAGAAAATTCCTATAAAAAAACTGTGTTGCCCTGTCCTCAGAGAGGCTTCACCTGGCAGCCAATCAGGGCAGAGAAGATGTCCGCCAAAAATGCCCGCCAAAAACGGGCCCGCGAAGCCGAGTTGGGGGAGGAGTTTGGGAGCACATAAAAGCTGCTAGCCGCAACATCACGGCCATTCTTGCTTTGGGTTTCCTGGAGGGGTCAGGGGCTCGCCTGTAGGGTCAGCTTGGCCCTTCTCCCCCGCCCCTCGCCTTTTCATCCTTGTGGTCCTGCACCCCTGCCTGTACCTGCTTTGCCCTGCTTCACCGTTTCTACGATCAATTTGCCGCTGCAGAGACCTCACGCTCCGCAGCCGCCGCTGCCGTGTTCCCCGTGCTGCAGCCACTGCCGCCTGCAGCCGCCGCCTGTAGCACGAGTCCGCAGCCAGCTGCCTCCAGCCGCCGCTTGTGGCATGAGTCCGCAGCCTGCGAACCAGCCTGTCGCCGCCACTTGTGGCATGAGTCCGCAGCCTGCGAACCAGCCTGTCGCCGCCGCTTGTAGCCAGCCATGACCGCCGCCGCCGCCGTGTTTCCTGCGCTTCCTGCCGCACCAACCTGCTACAGCACCAGCCCGTAGTGACCAGCCTGTCGCCGCTGCTTGTAGCCAGCCGTGACCACCGCCGTCGCTGTGTTCCCCGCGTTGCCCGCGGCAACGAGCCCGGAGCACGAGCCCGCGACACCCAACTTGCAGCTGCTGCCGCCCGCAAACATTGCGCCCAGACTCTGAGAACCTGCAGCTTCTCCAGGAGCACACCCGTAGCCACAGCAGCCTGTTCCCCGCTGACGGAAGAAACACGCAGCCTGCTGCTGTTTGGAAATCGCGCCCAGCCTGCCACGTAAACTCCGCAAACGCACCGCGGTTCACAACACGCACGCTCCGTCTGCCAAACTGATGCTGACAGATAGCCGGGGTTCTGTGGTAACGCCGTCCCCCTGTCTTCTGTTTCTTTCCCCCTCTCTCTCTTTTCTCTCTGCTCCTTTTTCCTGTTCCCCCCTCCTCCTTAATAAGAACACTTAAGGGTTTTTTTTTGTTTGTTTGTCTTTGGTTTCTTTTTTTATTTCAATAAACGGTTCTCAGATATACTGTTGCCGTGTTTGTGCTAGATTTTTCTGACGAAAAATTATTATATTAAAAGAATCCTTCCCGGCTCCACCCTTTTATAGTGGAACGGGACACAAGGTGACAAGCCCTGGCTGCATTGTTTAGTATCCCAGCATATTGTTGAAGGCAGATGAAATTTTTAAGTTAGTTTTTGATGACTGGGAGAAAAGTGGAAAGTGATGGTGGAGTAATCCCAATAGCTGTCCCAACATGTGTTATTACTTTTTGTTGTTACTAACCCTTATGATTTTTTAAATCAACTGTTAGAATTGGGGAAGACTAAATTTGTCTTTTTTCATACATGACAACACTTAGAGAAGACTTAAGTGCATTTGGTTTTCTATTCTTTCCAAAGGCAGTACCTGTAGCAGCCTGCCATTATATCCACATACATGAGACGTTTCTGAGATCATTGTCATGGTGCTATTTAAACTTCCTAGCACAGTCCAGGGAAAGGATTTTGATTCAAAGAAAGCTCACAAGAAATGCTCCCATTTGCTAAATCGCCAGCACCTCTCGCAGTGACACCAGAGGTACCACAGGGTGTCCTACCCAGGGTAACTTTCCAGCTCTGCTACCATAGCAGCAAAAGGGCATTAATGTGCTCAAATATACCTGCCTTATTGCTTATGAACAATATGAGAGATACCACTGTGAAATAGCAAAGATTCAGTATCAACAGGGACCTTCTATGAGAAGTGGAAAGTTAAACCATCCAGAATCTGCATCTGTGGACTCTTTTCACTGAAGTCTTCTATTGTTTTCAAAGTAAAAGCTGTTTTTAAAGGAAACAAGTTTCTCTTTCAAAATGAGATGAAGGCTGAGAGCGCTTGAAGGACCTGCTACAAGGTACATATAAAGAGACATTTCCTGGGGTTTTCCCTGGCAATAATCCTTGTAGAAGGGAAGCAGAGTCTAGCAGCAGCTTTTATGTTAGAACAACTATTTTGTTATTGTAAACTCTAGGGAGAAGTTATAGGAGTTGATGGATCAACAACTTTTATCAAGCTGCAACAGCTCTTTCCATGGCTGTCCAAAAAGGCAATCAACATAAATTGGACAGGGAGGGTGGGATCACATATTCCAACAAGTTTAATTTGTCAGCCTGTAATGCACATAAATGACATAAAATATAATTGCTTTTGAATTTGGGCCCCTTCAGGTTTCATGTTGATTGCAGAAAAAAGAACCAGATGTTTCTTCAGCAGGAATCACAGAGGCAAGATAAATATTCTCTGGTCCATGACGTTTTATAGAGTTTCCAAAAGAAACCAATTAATTATTTAATTATTGGGTGTGTTGATCATGTAATATATAATTGGTCTAGGGCAAATAGCAGTACAACCCTGGGAGCTGGCTGACTGAGCTTATATAATACACTTTTTGCCAACTCTTTTTTCTGCTATGAAAACATTGTAAGATGAATTAATGCTGCTTCATCTTTCTTCCATTCTCTTTCATAAATAAAAGAGTCTCAAAACATAGACTTTCCTCCTTTCTGATCACCACCTTGTACTAGCAAGTAACTTGGAGAGAGAAGAGCCAGTAGCAAGCATAAATATTGTGATAGGAAAAGATAGCTTTGTTTAACTAACATCAATTTAAAGAAAAGGCAATCTTTTGGAAAGAGTCACATTTAATCCTCAGCTCTGTGGGGAATTCCGCATGGTAGAGGCTGCAAAGAACCATTTCTTCCCTTGTCAGCACCAGTGGGGTGGGTCTGGAAAAAGGAATGTGGTGCAGGATTTACTGGGGCACCATGCAAATATAGGTAATTGAACTGGGTTGAATTAGCAAGCTGACATAGAATTTTCCTTTATGATGTTCTATAAACAAATATACAAGAAATTATATGTAATTTCTTTAAATCAGCAGATATTTCTTAAATATTATTTGTGGTCTTCCAAGCTTTCTCTCTGTTCATGGATGTTCCTGCATTTACTCTGTGGTAGCTATTATCCTGTTAGGGGGCAGGAAGTAATTGAAATGAGGACTGAAAGAAACTAGTGACTCATGTCCTCATGACTCTTCCATCCTAGCTTTCTTTTGTGCTTGTTCAGCAGCATCTGGGAATGAAATGCTACTTCCACTGTGTTTGCTACGATCAAATCTTCAGGCAGACTGTGGGGTGGAAGTCCATTTGTCCAGTCATTGGGAAAAGAAAACAGAGAAAACGTAAACTGAGATCCCTGCAAAAAGCAGTTTCAGGTTCTTGAGATCTTCTTTTCTTTGTCATTCCTGCCAGAACCATCCCGAAATATTTATCTTCCTGGTTTGAGGTGAAATCATTCCCTCACCTTTCTTCCAGTGTTCTCTGCAGATCCAGTGGTTCTTGCTGGATTAGATTTGTTCTGTAGTAAAGAAATGTGCAAAGCCACAACCACTTGAAAATGTAACAGCAGGCTCTGCTAAGGAAAGGATTGGCTTCTGAGCTTTCCAAAAGGAAGACAGAATGCATTATCTGCCTGACTTTGCCCACCTTGTGCCCATTCTTAAAATAACCTTGTGGCTGAGTTCAGCAGTCCTAAGCTAAACAAACTTCCCAGGAAGTCAGATCTACTTATTCATCTGTACCCACAGCAAATATGGGAGCTTTTTTCAGAGGACTTCAGCCAGGAGGAGGTTGAAGACAAGGGATTTTTAGCCCAACTGTGAGCCTACATGATCTCACAGGCTGAGAACCACAACTGAAACCCTCAAAACTAGCATTTGATCCTGGAATATACACCAATACTTTTTCCCCAACACCTAGAGTCATTGCACAGATGGCAGAGGCTTAAGGCCACATTTTTTTACTGGCTGGTTTAGATCTGCTTGTTGAGCAAATGTCACTGAAGACACTTTGCTCTCCCCAGCTCTGCCATCAAGGTGCTGAATCCCCCCGAGATCAGGGCACTCACAGGTTGGAGGGACTCATGCCAAGTTTGAATCCTATTTGTGAAGTGATCCAAGATACCTGGACTTACTCACATGTGCTGTTTCTACCTTTGTCTTTATAACACAGAAGCCCCTTGACTATGAATACATAGGTAAAATTTTCACTGTAAGATCTCTTTCGGGATGCATTAAAAAATGAAGCTCTGCCTTCTTCAAGATGTAACTGCACCTAAAATAGCTTTCATTGGCCATGCAAATAAAATGTTTCCTTTCAGGAGGTATAAACAAGGTGGAAGCTGCCTTCTAGATAGCTGAATTTTATTTTCCACCTAAAAGGCCTATCATTGACTACATCATCTGCAGCTATATTGAGGAAGGAACTGCTCTCCATTTCACCCTATATATCATCTTACAGCAACATTTTCTTAGCTGGAAATTGCTTGGTGATTTGCCAGCAGACAAATCAGTGCAGGAAAGGGATAAATTGATCACATTCATCCAGCTCTGGAGGTAAAACCCGGATCTCAGCCAGAGTCCTGCTCCCATTACAAACCTGCCTGTCCACCTGGTAAAAAGGTGTCTGAGGAGCAAGGGATATTAGAGTGGGGTGGAGATAAAATATAATTCATATTGCTATAGCTAACCTTCCTCTTTAAATTATAGGTCCTGGTGAAGATGTTATTTATGAGTTTTGAGCAGTAGTTCATGGCACTGGGCCATTTTTCTTCTTTTCTACATATCCTTCTTCAGAAACCTCAAAGAAATGGCACTGAGTTTGCTAACTAAATGTCTCTCTGTACAACTGGACAGGAGGCATAGAGCCAGGTAGAAAGAATAGCTCCCTGGAGTAATTTAACTGAAAATGAAAGTTAGTCAATCAGTCACGGATAAAAGAGAGGTATCAGGTTTAAAAACCGTAGGTGGTTTTCCCATTCAGAAGTAATAGTTTTTCAGTCAGGTTTTGGTCACTAAAATTCATTTAAGTTAAGAAGAAGGGCAGTAATTTGAATGAGAATCGGTACCTCAAATTTTAGCTGCCTGTGGTCAACTTTCTGGCCCTTTGTGATGATTTGAATGATCACTTTCAGTACTTAATACTTCTGAGGGACTTTGAAAATGTAATTTGTTATTACTAGTCCTCTGCACAGAGGGTAAAATGTATGTGTCCAACTGGCAGGAGATTGCACTGAGGACCAGCAAAGTTCATTGACCTGCACACAGACATCTGGTGATCCAACAGCAGAGAGATTTCTAGAAGGCAACAGTTCATCGGTTTCACCACTGTTGCTAAAATTTGCTCCTATTAGTAGATCTCCAACCATTTTACACAGTTGCATCATCTCCAGTGTCTGAGTGTGGAAACTGAGGCACCATGCCAGGAAAAGACAGGTCTGGAATTGCTGTGGTCCAGCGATAGAGCCAGGCCAGGAGCTGAATGTTTGCATCCCAAATCTATATTCAGCACCTTGACAGCATTCCTTTTCAGAACTCCTTTAGCTGACAGATTAATATACTTTTCTGGGAAAGTTCAACATACAAGATTTGCATGGTCCTAGCAAAACCTGACAGTGGTCAGAGGCGCAGTGATTTTCCAGTAGTTAAAATGTTTATTTCCAAAACAGCCGGTTGGGAATGATGGTTTGGGTTCTTTTGCTTGTTGGTGTGCAGGCTCCCTGTAACCCTCCTGGAGCCAGGGAATTTTGCTGGTGTACACTCATAGTAATACAGCCTGGGATCAGGCGCTGGTGTATTCACTAAGACAAACCCCTAACAGCCACCAAATCGACATGTTTTCACTTGAACAAATGAAGCAAGGAATCTATTTGAACTGGGAATTAAAAGGAGCTATTAAAACATTCCCTCTGGTATTTTTATTTTGTTTACTCATGAGACCTGGCTCATGCCCCTCTGACTCGCACTGAGTCCATATTTGGAAAACTCTGAACTCGTTTGCATACTTACACTCAGGCAAATTTTAAGACAATTTTTTTTTGTATACACAGTGCACTTTTCTTACTATTTCTCTTTTTTCTTAAACAATTTAAATCAGGAGGCTGCCTCTTTCATTTTGCTTTCAAAACATGACCAAAGAGGGATCTAAGTGCTTTCTTCAATTTCTTGAAGCTAACATTTCTCCCATACTTGTTATTGCTCCCTGGCCACCGCGTCCCATCCTGCATCTCCTCTCGGAAGAAGGAAGAAGCCCACATTGCCCTCAAGCTGCAGCAGGATGAGGAAACCTCAAAAGTTTAAATATGGGTCAGTTCAGAGGAGCAGCCTCAGCCTGGGTGTTCCAGTGAAATGCAGTCCCGTGGGGCTGGGCAGCAGGTGCTGGGAATCTCTTCACATTTCCAGGACTTTCTGTTAAGGCCTGAAGGACTTTCTGATGGCTGTCCCCCAAGCCACTGCTCTCACCCAGCAACAAGCCCCTGCCTGTGGGAGAAAGAAAAACTAACAGTCCTGGGGTACTTTTTGCTCAGGTGTGATCTGTAAACTCAGTTTTGGCTGTTAATGCCTCATGCAAGCCATTTCACCTATTAGAGATACCACAACTATATTGAACCTGAGTAAATGGAGAATCTAAATCAATAGGATTCCTTAAGTAGTAGTCAAGCCGCTAAATGTGGGTGCGTTTAGGGCTCTCATGACTGCCGTGACACTGACCTGCAGGAGCGTAGGGAAGTCACAGACCCCGTCCTCTGCCACCTCCACAGACATCTGCCCAGCCTGGCTCCTCTTTGATAGAGGAAATAAAAAAGGATTTGGGGATGCAGCTGGCAGACAGGAGAGGCCTGCATATCTCCAGTTAGGAGGATAAGATGCAGTCCCAGTCACATCGGTGTAAAATCCTGTCCATCCCCAGTTCCCAAGTCTCTGGAGGAGGGGTCTGTGCTGGGGACCTGGCAGAGGGACTTACATTACCCTGCAGGCACCGAAACTCTGCAGTCAGGTGCCACCTGGGTGAGGGCAAAGGGAAGGAGGAAGCACCAGCTGATTACCTCTGCAGCAAGTCTTGTTACAGCATGGGATACAGGCACATCTCACTGACACAGCTGTTCAGAGGAACTGCCTGGGGACTTAAATCCCCTCAGTAAGATTTTAACATTTACCAAGTCCTCACTTAGGTACCAGGGAGTCCTGGAGGCACCTCCCTTCTCGCCATTGAGCTTCATATCTCCAAATCCAGCTTTTGCTCAGGCACAGGGGCTCCTGAGGTTGTACTGGGCTGACCTGCTTTGTATCTATGTCATTCTCAAATTCAGATCAGAGCATGTGCTGGAGGTGTGTGCAGGTAGATATTCCCAGCAAGTGGCTGGAGAGGAGAACTGGGTGAAGGGTACAGCCATGAAGGCTGTGCTCTCATCAAATGCCAGTAAAGGAGATGCTTTCCCCTTTCCCTCTTCCACACCCTGGGTCAGGAATGACAGTACTCAGTCATGGTGTGAGAAACTTATTTTCATTTTTGTTCTTATTCTTAAGGGATTTGAGCCCATGCTCCCACTTCTGAGGAGAGGTCCTGCCTATTTATCAGGGGCACATTTGTGAGCAGTTTAAAGCTAGTAAGGGAGTAATAAAAAAAACTGTGAAACAGAATATCTCTCAATAAGCGTTGTACTATATATGCATTTTTATATATCTATCAAAAAGAATAGGAGTATGTATGAGAATACAGCCTAAATGTTAGTATGTTTGACTGGAAAGGGCTTCTCCCCCTTACCCAGTCTAAGTGCTAACGAGAGATAACCCTTCCTCCTCCTTTCCTGTGTTAAGCCAGTCTTCCCTAGCCCCTTTCTTTGGAAGAGTTGTGCCTGCTTCACTGCAGGGCTGTGAGGTGGAAAGGTGTGTTACTGCCTGCTGCCTGGCCTGCCACAAAACAATTCTTGCTGTAGCTGGTCTGGGATACTGGGAAAAGAGAAGAAAGAGGAGTGTTGTAACCAGCTATGTTCTCCTGCTGTGTTTGTGGACAGCCTGGCCTCTCACCTCCTTTGAAAATCCTGTCTGAAGTGTGCCAGGTATTGCTCAAAGCAGAATTTGACCTCCAGATTTTTCACTATTGTTCAGCTTAACTTTTTCGTCTGTAGGGAAGAGGAGTGTGCACAACTGTCAGAAGAAAACAATTTTAAAAATTATTTATATATTGAGGAAAATTAAGCTGTGGGGTGCAGGGGAGCTGTTCACTGAATCATATATTCAATTACATGTGGATATACATACAAGAAGTCACTCCATCCATATTGTAAGTATAAAGCAGCACTACACTTAGTCCAAGTCAAGGCTGTGCATATAGTATTCTCAAATATGCTTTAAGAGACTTCACAGGTAAGACTGTTACAGCCCAGACCAGTAATTTAGTTTCGTACTTACATATCTTCATTACAATATTTTCCTATTGCCTCACAATTCTGAGTACATTTTTTATCATGGTGTTCTTTTTGTCCTGCAAAAAGTGTTTATGATTTCTCATAAGACTCATAAGGTTTCCCCTAACCTAGCCCACTGCAATCAAGAAGGGAAATAAGCATAGTATTCCTATCCTGCAGTCTGGGAGCAGAGATGGAGAGAGGCTATAGTCTATCCAAGGTCATAAATGAAGTTTCTGACAGAGCAAGGCATGAATACAGCTCTTTTGAGTTTATACTTGTCTGCCAGGGTGAACTGAATGATTTTCTTCTTTCCCTCACAGCTTTTTTTACTGTGATTTATAGAAAATCTGATTATTTTTCTCTAATAGAAAGTTCCAAATAGCATGATAGTTATTGTTTCTACAGAATCTAAAAAAATGTAAATTATTTGGAAGAAAAGGAATGCCAAAAGAGCATGAAAATACAGATATAGATCCAAAACATGCCACCCTGGCTGTCTCTGGAGTGCATGAAAAACTGGCAATAGGAAGATGGTGTGTTTTTTTTCACAGCCTAGCATCTGAATTTCATCCAAGGAGAAAAGTAAGAAAGTAGAGAGGGAGATAAGTTCTCATTGCCACATTCATTCTTTTGGTTTCCTTCTTGTTGGAAGCAGGACTGGATGTAAGTGAAAAGGTCATGATGAAGGTGGAAAAGTATTTAAAACCACCAGCACACTCCCTCCTTCTCTGTTCACTCTGTCTCCCTTCACCTTTATCCTGTTTTCTTTCTTAGAGCAGTGCAGACCTTTAGCGTAGAATCATTAGAGTGGGAGAAAGAAAAATTTATTATATCATCATAGTGAATCAGTACAGGATTGAACCTGTTTATTGCCTCATGCTATTGCCAGGGAAATTTGAGATGACTTACGTCATGGAGGCTTCCACTCCTCCTCTGAAATTATATTTTGGATGATGTAAGTTATCATTCTTAGTTGTTCTTGCCATTACAGCCATATTTCATTTAGGTTTTGGCTGCCATTGTCCTAACCCAATAATTCAGTCAAATACCTACATGGTTTTAAAACTGAAACCAGAAAGTAGCCCAAGTAAGTCTGACCAAAAAGGGATGAAAATTATTCCCTGTAGGAAGTGGAATGTGCAAGATTGTACTGATAAGTAGTGGTGCAGAAAGGCTGTTTTGACTTGGCCACGCCATGCTTATGGCATCAGGCTGCCAAATGTTCATCACACTGTGTGTGGCGAGTTACTGGTCTGGCACATATGTTACTGGGAAGCTGATTACGTTGTGGAATGCTCACAACACTCCATGTAGATTATGGGTAGCTAAGGTGGGTGCTCCAACCCGTTTCTCTGCTTCCCTTTCCTTCATCTTTTTACAAAGCTGCTTAAAACCAGGTTTAATAAAGTTCTTAGCTGTGTAAAGATGTAATAGATGTCTAATGGAAATGAGGCTGAACACCAGTTCCCATGATTTCCCATGAAACTTAGGCATCCTCGGGACTGCTTTCCACAGACCTAACTAGACTGTAATTTGCACTTTTAGGTATACATGATATGTAAATGTTTTTTAAAATAACTTGGTATCTCTAACAGCAATGGTTAAATCAGACAGATGCTTTAGAAAATGCTAGTTACTGTCGGATAAAAATAGACAAGAAGGAGCATTACTAAAGATCAAAGTATTGTTACAAAATGGTATTAACTGAGAAATTCCCTGCAGAAAGTTGGGGGGTTCTGGCTGGTTTTACCAAAACTATTCCCTAAATTAGCATTGTAAAAGTGGAAGGGGCAGTACTGTGGTCGTCTGAAGCAAGGACCACCTTTTGTGTGTATTTCTGAAGTGTCATAAAACAAACAAGTTTTCCATGCTTGAAGGAACTCAGAAGCTCTCTTAAGTTACAACTATTCTTGTGGCTACAGCTATAGGAAGACTTCCCACCAACCTCTGAGCAAGATTTTCTGTATTGTGGCATACGCTATGCTTCAGAGGACCCTAGCAATATACAGCATATAAAATATAAATTTTTGTGAGAAGGTGATAGGGAAAGAAATCGCATCCCTAATAAGATAATTTACTTCTTTACAGCTTCAGTACAGGAGAAAACAGTGATTTCCACACAAAGCCTCAATTAAGGATAAAAATAATTCTGCAAATAACACTGTATTTGCATGGGAAATATGCAAAATATCATAATGCAATTCTTAATCAACTACAGAGCTGTCAGACGTACAAAAATAAGTTAATTCTGCTGTTAATATTGCTGCATGTTATAAATATTAATTGAATGCTATTCAACATTAGTTTCATTATTGTTTAGCAACTGTTTTAACTCCCCCCACCTTTTAAGTTGTCAAATAATTGGCTTTCTTCTGCTCATGTCTGTTCTCATAAAATGGATTCATGTGGAAAAGAAGGAAAATCTCATATAAACCAACTTAAAGCACCAAAAAATGATGTTTCCTAAGACTCTGTGAGTTTGTCCTTTTTACCTAAGTTTGATAAACTGTGAAGCAAAGTTTTGGACTGGTGGCCAACCTTGGGCTGGCTCTAGGCATCCTTCTGTGCCGAGGAGAGGATCTGCCATACTGTGCACCTACTGTGTATCATGGGTACTCTGACCAAAATTCATGAAATGCTTCAAGAAAGCTGACAGACTGCCTGTGGGAGAAACTGTCTGGTTTTCTCATTAGCAAGAGCTAAAGGGTCTGTATCAGGGCCTTTCATGTGGTAAAAAGAACTCATTAATTGCTTAATTCTGTGGTTGCTATTCATGTCATTATTTATTAATATTCTAGAACCTGACATTGGGGCAAATTCTAGTCTTAGTTAAATTAGTAAGTTAATAGTAAATTTAAAAAGTGGCTTGATTCACTATTGTTCTTTTGGATTTCTTCTAATTAAAATAAAACCCTAACCCATTATAGGGTTATTCCCCATTATCACAAGTGCATGTAGTACATTACACTGCTGTAGTACAAATTTCTTCACAGATATTAAAGGTTTTGTATTGAAACAGGATGTGAGGTGGATAAATACAAATCCATTTTACAGACATGAAGGTGAACGTATCTAGGCATGCCAGAGGGCGCCCTAGTGAGTCCATGAAAAACCTAGGAAAGAAACCAGATTACCAGCCCGGGCTGTGACCCCCAACACATTTTCTTCATCAGTTCCTCAGCAGATAAATTCACATCAGCCAGCCTTGTACAGCCGTAACTTGGCACTTATTTCAAACACAGAAAATATAGTGTCCCAGGTCATATGCATTTTAATGTCATGGAGAAATCCAGTCATCACTGTGAAGAATGGGTTACTTTTGCATAACAATTTGATCTGTAGAGATCTTAGACCTGTAGAGATCTAAGCCAAAGTGCTGGAAAAGTCTGGGAAAGAACAACCTCATGCCAGCCAACCAATGTGAGATGGTGCAAGAGCTGGTCTCCTGTCTTCACCCCAGGTAAGAGACAGATTAGCCAAACACGTGTTATTGAGCACAAGAGTACTTAGAGGAAAACATGACAAAGAAGGTGGTCTTAGTGCTCCTTTCACCCTTCAAAACTGTGACATGCTTTTGCCTTTGCTTTATGAATCTGAAAAAGGAAGAATGATCGATATTCACACATTTAAAAATGCAGTGCTTTTGTCTTATTTTTTTTCATCTTAGTTCTCTCACCATCATAATAAAGTATATACGTAACAGAGGGACAAAGGCTGAGGATCCTCAGGCTCAATTAACTGGCTTGTCTGAAAGAGCAGGCAATCAGTTTCTATGAACGGTTTCAAAAATGTGCCCAGAATCTCACTGCTCTGAGAGTTCATAATCTCTTCTCATTTTCAGCCCAAAATTATTCAGGCCAGACAAAAGCAACTTTTCACTGTATAAGTTTTATCATTTACCTGATGAGCTCTTTTCCCTCCTAGTGTTTATCCTCAGATGCAGGCAGGAAGGAGTCATCACCCTCACAGAATCATTTTGCAATGCAGAAAGAATAAAGATCTTAATCTTTGTTCATATGGTGTGCTCTTCATTTCCCTCATCTTCCTGTCTTTCTTTCTTGTACTTCAGTTCATCTTTGCAGACTTTGGTGGCCAAAAGATGTGTCCTGTATTACTGATGGAGCCTCTCCAATGTTTTCTGTGAAGGCAAAGCTAATTCACTCTCTCCCCTGACACATCCAGTGGCTATGTTCAATGCCTGGGAATATGGGTGTGCCCCCTTGTAGGCACTTGGAGGTCTCTTCTTGAGGATTCATGGATTTTGGAGACATGTAGGGATGAGGCTGGAGAGGGGATGTCTGAGTTAACTGCAGCAAACAGCCCTGAGATATATCTGAGCAATACAGGAGGAAATCTAGGAAATCTGCCAATAACATAGGGAACCCGCAAAGTGTGGATTTCAGCACTATAAAAAGTCCTCTCCTGAGGTTCTTCGTTTTCTTTGGGCTTCTGTATTTACAGAATTGAGGCACAGATATGAATTGCTCCTTCTTACTTTGCAGAAGAATATATCAAGTAGATATTAAAGACATAGAAAACCCAGACAATCAGGAAAAAATAAATTAAAGATAAAATACAATAAGTTGCCTATTTAAACCTTGTGTGCTAATTATTGTGGAATCAGATTTCACTTAGATTTGGGGTACTGGGGCTTTGGTTTTACTTGCATTGGCATACAGTGATGTGCAGCAGCAAATGAAAAACCTCTTGATGTACTGGGAAACTCTTCTTTCAGCTCCCAGTTAAGGACAATGGAATTTTATTTTGCTTTCTCTGTCTCTGTTTCTTCCCATCTCATACTTTTTAGCCATATTTGCAAAAAGTTTGAGGAAATATTGCTACAAATACATATTTAAGATTTGATTACTCATTCTCATCCACTATCATGTGCCAGACACGCAGCCCACTCTAACAGATTACTGTTCTTAAAGTTGTTACAGGAAGGTTAAATAAAATGTTGCTTTTATGACACTGAATATCTTTATGATGTTTTAGCTAAATTATAGGCTGTTTGGTGATGCCACAGATGTGCCAGGTGTTAAAATCAAACTGGCAAAATGTCACCAGTCCCTTGTCCAAGTTATCATGTCCCTGATTCTCAAGCACCTACCCTTTGTTGTCCAACACCTCAGGAACCCGTCCCTGCCACACTTCCTCCTGCACATTTAAGGACACAAAGCAAAATCAAAACATGCCAAAACCGCTCCAATAGTAAAATCAAAGTCTGAACTGAAGCCACCAAAAATCCTGATTTTCCAAATTCCCGTCTGCTGCGGTTGTTAACCATCCTCTTTTAGGAGCCCCCTTCACTAATTTAGTTTGCTTTCAGAGTCTTGGGAAAAGACATGTACCATTTCAAAGTGGTAGCTAAGTGTGTGTGTGTATATATGTATATATTTACATATATACAAATATCTATATCTATGAAAAAATAATTAAAAATAAAATATGTATCTTCCACAGCAAAAGTAGTACCACAAAATCAATGAATGATTGATGCTTCAGTCTTTATGTGAGAACAGAAAGACTCTGAAAACAGAGGTTAAAGAAGAGAAGGAAAGCTGAAAATCTTATTCTTTAAAATAGAGCCAGAGCTGGACAGTAATGCTGAATGGGACATTTTGACAAGTTCTAGGTGAATATTTCAAATTTAATTAAGAAGAATAGCAGTCTGAAATGTTTGCAGGTGTTTTTATTCTACTTGCTGCCTGCTCTAGTTCTTTCTGTTACAATATATAAATAAAGGTTTACTTGACACACTTTAAGTGAAAATGGGATTTGTTTTGAAAGTGTATAAGCAAGAAATTACAATGCAAGTACTTTAAGGAGTTTTAGGTCTCAGGTTTTGCAGAGTAATTCAAGCACAAAGAAAACGAACTTATTTTAAATATTTTTAAATCTTTTTTTTTTTAGTGTTGCAATCTATTTTTCAGCATGTTTGAAATGTTTCAAGAGATGAAAGCATCTAATTTTTAAATCATTCACATTCTTATACCTATGTCTTTTTTTGTTTTTTAGGACTTCAAGGAAAACCTGTGCTGAAGCTGGCTAACTTTTAAAAAAGCTATGTTATGAAGGTGCTGACAAAAAAAAGTAAGGTATGTTTAGATAGACATTATTTTGAGGATATGAGAACAGAATAAAAATTGTCAATGGGTGCATAGACTGTAAAGTTCTCTGCAGCCACTTTAAAACCTTTACCTTGTTGTATTGCTGTAAATTGGTCCCAGTATGGACTAAAAACAGGTCCAAAATATTTATTTGCCGGATTTAACTTAGGTATTGTGCTGCCTTCAAATATTTGTGATTGACTTACAGTATGTACCTCCCTTAGCCAAATAATATAGAAACATGCTTGAATTAAGAAGCTGACACAAGAGAAGCCTTTTTTGCCCACTGAGCTGAAGTCACACCCAAACCTCTCATGAATGTTAATGCCAGTTGTGCAGCTTCACATGGTGACCTGTAAACCTACTCTCAAGACTCCAGAAAAGATAAAGGATGCCTCCACTTTTATAGAACACCTGCCAAATTTAGAGCATGGAAGCAGAGCAAGGATAATCACGCTTTATGTTTCAGGGCAGAAGAAAATTGGTTTATGGCCTGGAGACAGTGCTTTTTCCCCTTGAGTATCACACCTTTGGGCTGTGATATTACAAATTCTTCTCTCTGAAGTTCTAAGAACTTGAGTGCTGGACACCATGAAAACCACAATGGAGAGTTGACAGACCAAGAGGAAAACCACATCTTCGGAGTGTTTGATGGTTGTTTTTTCCTTGGTCTGCACAGAGGAATAACCCAAAAAGTGTTTTGACCAGCTCTCCTGAGTCACCTCACACCTGCCTCATTTATGGCAGGTGAAGAACTTCTGAGGGTTGTGTGCCAGCTGAACTCCCTACCCATCTACAAAACTACAAAAATCTTCTTAGGGAATATTTCATTTTGCTTCTCCCGGCCAATAAAGAGGCTGGACCCCTCTTTCTCTTGTAAACCAGGAAAAAGATTTCAGCTGGGTACCATCTCAGGGTAAGTAAGTGCTGAGAGCTGTATCGCTTTTGGAAGCTTTACCTGAATGAATTCCACCTGCCATATGTAGACTATTTCTGTTAAATAATGGGTGATCTATTTCCCTATTATGTAATCAAATCAGTGCTCAAGTTGCTAGTAGCTGCAAGGAAACCAGATACCTGTTTACAAAGAGAATCTTTACTTTTAACTAAAATTTAGAGAGACGGGGAACGCAGCAACGAGGTGTTAACATGCAGTTGGAAACTGAGTGGATTTAACAAACCTGTGAATTTTAAGCTGCACAGAAGATTCTATCTGAACATTAGGGAATTCTTTTTTTACTGTGTGGATGACTGAGCACAGAACAGTTTGTCCAGAGGGGTAATGGAGTTGCTATGCTTAACATCTTCCGTCTAGACATGATTGTGGGGAACTGGATTTTAGTCGTTGGGATGCTGGAGCAGATGACCTCTGGAAGTTCATTCCAACCCCCCTTCTGTGTGTGTTACAGCACTGCTTTGAAATTATTTTTGACATTGTACTACCTTTCAACTAGCAGATGTCTGTATATAGAGTAGGCTTTACTGATTTGGTCTTCTCTTTACTATTTGCCGTTTTAAATATCTTTTGCTTTTACTTTGATGTAGAAATCCATGTTTAAAACAGCTAAAATGTTGGAACATCAATGTAAAGTTCCAGTTCATGGGAGAGAACTTCTGTCTTCTCTGGTTTTATTTGTATTGCTCTCCCATTGAATTTCATGTCTGCAGACCCTGCAAGTTTATGTTCAATCTCAGTTTCCCCAAACTAATTTTAAAAAAGAAAAACATAAAGGGGGAAAAATATGCCATCTTCAGTTAACTTTGAAGTATAATCTGTTGCTTTTTTGGAAAGGGCAAATAACTCTTGCTCTAATGCAGCAAAGATGCATATTCGTAGTTACCATTACAATGACGAACAAGAAGATGAGGAGAGGTAAGGCTGCTGAAGCAAACATCCTTTATTATTTGCAAGCAAATTTTCTCAATTTCCAGCAGCTCACACTGCATTATTAAATAGCAAAGACTTAGGAAACCACAGCTATAACAGATAATACTCTATACTTAGAGCCTTTAATCCAAGAGTATCAAAACCCTTCAGAAAGGCAGGGTTTGTTACTACCAGAAAACAGAGGAGGAAACTGAGGCACACAATTTATGTGGCTCAATCTCGAGTGTAATGTAAACTCAACCACAAATTGAAGAAACTTAGGGGTTTTTAGTTTCCAGTCCCCTCAGCTTACCTTGGTGGTGTAACTGTATTTACAAACTGACACTATGCAGATTATTATGCTTGCTGAATATCTGTCATAGCACATAATGAATAGGAAATTATCTGTGGAATTACAAATAGTGGGTACATGATACATGATAGTTAATTATGTGTAATAGATCTGATCATTTATTGCTACAGGATGTCAGTGATAAAATTAATTTTAAAAAAGCTGATCAACTTCATAATCTTACAAAACAAAACATATTAGCTACCTATTACCTTCCTTTCGTGACTTGTTATTAATTTTCTATTATTATCCAAATGCAGGGCACAATATAACACACACCACTCTTTTCTAATTAGAAAAGGTCCTTGTGTTTCAAGTAGGTACGGGATTATTGACACATACTAAACAGAGTGAATTTTCAGTTATTTTTCAGGATAAAAGGAAACACTGAAATATGGAAAAGGGAGGTAGAGAGAAAAGCAAGTAAAAAAGAAAAACTCCCCAATAAGTAAATAAAAATAAGAAGAAAACAATGTGATATTTAGTATTTCATTGCCTTCCAAAGAACCTTTTGTGCTACAAATCCAGTTAGATTTGCATTTTTATTTCAACCCTTTAACTTTTTCAGGTCAAAATTATGCTTAGTTGAGGACAACCTTACACAGTCAGGCTGATAGAAACCCATCTTTTTTAAGTGAGAAATCATGTCTTAAAATTCTGCAGCTTCTTCAGGTCTCTATCTATTAAGCAGTAGACATTTTTGATTAAATTCAGTGCTATCAATCTAAGATCGTTTTTTCTCCTCTCTTTTTTTTTTTAATAGTGTCTGACAGCTTTTGTAACAAAGTTTTTCAAACAGGACTTCAAATTAGCTGTAATTTATAGCTAATATGAATAACGAAGTGGTGTGGATTTACACAAAGAGCTGCCATTTCATGTTGAACATCTCTGCTTGTCCATAAACACTTGGAAATGAATTTAAGGGAGACTTATGAACGAGACAGCAGCTAGTAGTGCAGACTGGCCTAATTTGGCTTGAGTTACCTGATTAAGTATCTTTTTACTTTAGAGCGTTTCAAGTGAAAAATGTATTGGTAACAAAATTTTGACAGTTTTCCCATTTATCTTAGAAATCCTATTAAAATTAATCAGCCTTTCAATTTGAAACAGCCTGATAAAAATTTAAATCGTGAAAATGCTATTCTACATTTAAACTATCGTTCACTTAGCTCATTAATGAGATCAAAAGTAACCACTTTTTGTGACACTTGATCATTTGAAAGCATGTCAAGAACTTCAATCAAAGACCTTTCAAATTCAGTACATTTCTATGGAAATAGTTATATCTGAGCCAAATTTAATACATTTTCTCTCAAATCGGTGCATTTGTCCAGAAAATAAAATCCTGAATGGAACGCGAACTAATTCTTCACCCCAAAGCGTCTCAGCACAGTGAATATCTGACCCAAAAGTTATACACAGCTTAACACAAGTACACCTGGAGTACAATTCCTAATCAGATCTGGTTTTATAAAGAGGTTCAAGTGCTCTTTCTCTTACACAGCACATTTACTATGACTATGACAATACTCCTGTGTAGTGGCCGTCATTATAGGGGTATTAGATGGCTTCACTATTTATGAGGCGCAAATAGAGGTGACTAATAATAATATTCCTAATCAAGTGCTAGTAATAACTTTATACTTCATTGTCAAACACCTTATTTCTGTTATCTGTCTTCTATTTTGTCACATCTCTGTCAAAGTTTCACCCTATTTCCCATTTAAAATGCATTCAGACATTTCTATTCCACTTCAAAAAGTTCTCTATTTATTGATTAGGCAGCAGTTAATATGTGTCACTTGAAACATGCATGGGGGCCAGACTGTGATCCATGAATATTAGTGTTGCATTGTTGTGAGTGCCTTTTAATGAAGGACTAAACCAGAGATTATTCTTTTGGTTGAGTGCCTTGGTGTGCAGGTTATTTTTTTGTCTGGGAACAGTGTAATTATAGTTTGGTTCCTATGTAATATTCTGGGCAGAAGTAGATTTCCTGGCAGCCAGGGTCCCCCAGGCCTGAGTAATGCTGCTCAAGAGGTATTGTTTGCGCAGGTGAGCCATCAGCCTGGCCTCCAAATTCCCTGTGTAATAAGAGGCAGAAGAGCCCCAAAAAGAAGGAAACAGGAACCCGTGGGAAAACGGAGGGGCTGGGAAAGCCCAGGGGGATATCAGCCCCAGAGCAGGGAGGAGGAAGGGCCTACGGGGGACACAGTGACCTGGAGGGCAGCTCCCTTGGTGGGCAGACTGAGCATCTGCTCACCACCTGTATGAAAACCTGGCTCTTGTCCCCGTCCCTTTGGTCACAGTGTGGGGACAGGCCACCTTCCTGAGATCCACCATCAGTAGGACCAGGTTTTCAGGGAAGAGCAGCCTGTGGGGAGTCTCTCCACAGGCCAAAATAACTCATCACTGAGCTACTGGGATAGAAAGAGGGAGGCATGAAAATCAATGTCATGGACCAACATCCGGGATTTTCAATCTGTAGATAAATCTGTACTGTTTTCTGTCATAAATTTGCAGTGACAAATTATTATTCATTGTCTGCAGGTACCCTGGGATTCTTCAAAGTAAATGCAAAGTACCATTTCTGGGAGGAATCACAGAGTGCATTACTGGAAAAAAACACATCTGAAGAAACAGTTCACATCCTAAAAAATGAGCCTCACAAACTACAAAATGTGCCATAACTTCGATGAGAATTCATGAAAACCATGTATTTGCCTCAGTTTCTCTCTGGAACACCTTACAAAACACAGACTTGCAGCTGGCTCCAAAAATGCAGGCATGTACCAGAGCCATGTTGTTCAGTAGGTTTATTTATCTTAGGTTCAGTTGATTTGTTGCAGAAATATGCTAGACCCTTAATCCCAGTAGAAAATTGAAACTGTGAGAAAGACAAAGTCTGGCTGACGCCCTGCAAGAACAAGCAGCAAATCTTGCTGAGAAATAGCAGTAGCAAAAACAGAAGGAATTACCAGAGAGTTTTGTCTTGGAGGATGACAACTGTTTAAAAAATGCAATGACTGAAGGAGTAATTCTTCTACACCCTCCCTCCCACTTTGTCTGTATTAAGCATGTAACAAATGGTGAATTGAAATCTATACTGGTAATAGTGTCAATGAGGGATCAGGATTATACATGATACTTCCTCAATTTGTTATGCCTCATTAGCATTGTGGCTTATTGCAGGGAACGACACAGTTCTCAGGCATTCCCTCATGGCCTGTCCTGATGGATAATGGAAATAAAGAAAGGCAAGGTACGGGTGACACACTGCTCTCATGACATTTATCAGAGGCATAGTTATCTGGGTTAGGGATGCTTCCCATTCTCCATCAGAGTGCCATATTGATTGGAATTAATAGTCCTGCTCACTTGGTACTTTTCCAAGGAGCACCCCATGTGGAAGGGGCCCTGGTGCTAATGAATACACAAGTTCATACTCTGAAAAAATGTTTACGATGCTATGAGAAAAGCAACAAGCATGGTTCTTTGCATCAGACATACAAACTCCCCTCTGTTTTAGCTGTTCCCACTGACCTGGTTTCATTAGAGGCAAAATTCTGCTGGCATGTGAATTAAATGGGTGTATTAGTCTTAGCCGAGCTTAAACTTTAAAAATGGCTAAATAATTGTTTTAAAAGATGGGGGGGGGGGGTTTGGTTCATGTGGAATCCAGATTTCATTTCTATAGCTCATCTTTGCCACACCTTGGCACATGAGCTAAAAACCAGCCTCAGAACACGGTCAGGCCAGTCTAAGAAAGTGTATTTTCCTTCCTAGCTTATCCTGTGCTCTATAGTATATTAACAAGTTAGAAAGCAAAGGATTGAGATTTAGGAGAAAGGAATTTTTATCTGCATTCTCAAGATTTTTGGGAGAACCAGAACTTTAAGCTGGTAAGTGTTAAAATGAGTCAGAGGAGAAAAAAGACCTGAAAGAACAGATTCATGATTAATGCTACCAGTAGGCATCTTGTAAGAGAAAGAAAGTGATAAGCATTTTTCATCTTTATCTGTCGAGAAGGCAAAGAGCAAGACTGGTATGAAACCCACTCTGGAGCAATGAAAACCAACAAAAAAGAAAGAAATCCCATTTCACTGGCATGGAACCTGCAAGCAAAAGAATGGGAAAAAAATTGAATGTATATGATCAGCTGATACACAAAAAAAGGTCCACAAGATGGTCATAGGATATATAAAAACCTCTTTTTCATCTGATTTTCAATACTCATAACTTTGCTTCCACTTTTTGTCACAACCAAGACAATCTTGGTCTATCTGCAGCTGGGCTATGCTTTTAAAATTGAAATTGCAAAGTTTCAAAAAAAGGTAATTAAAAGCCCCCCAGCTAAAATCAGAAAATGTAGACAGTGAAAAATCTTTACGGTGCTAGAATCATCATTCAAAGCCAGTTCTTAAAGTAGCAAGAATAGCATTAAATGTATATCTGTATATCTTTTTAATCTTTATACAGACAGCAGGAGCACTGCACGCTCAATTTGCATTTCATAGTGGGAAACAAAACCATCCCACAAAGATATGATAAATCATCAGAGGAACAATGAGGTGCCCTCACACACGCATATGTTTTTCTAAAATCACAGAGAATGAAGATAAGACACACACAACCCAATCTCCATCTCAAAAGTTGATTAACTATACCCAAGCCTGACTACCTCAAGAGCAGTATAACTGAAATTTGAAATATGGATTTTTTTTCCGACAGTTCTTCTCTCTTTCTTTTTTTATTATTATTTTTGGACAATTGACTGACCTAGTTTTCAAATCATAAGAATTTTTAAGGCAATTCTTGCTATAGAGGTACAATGGTGATGCAGAGTTACTTCCAGTGATATTTTGATTCCAGGGAGGAAGAAAAGTCTGTCATTCCTACAAAGCATGTCATGTAAGATGATTGTTCATTATGGTTCAAGTTTGTTGACTTCTGTGAAGGTATAGCAGATGCAAGTTTGGACAAGTCAGGTTTTTTAAGTGAAACCAAATAAAAAATTTCTATAGAAACCTTATTTCTACTAGAGACATATACACTGACAAATCTCCATATTAAAATTTTAATTCAAACTTTAAAAGTCTATTTTTTTCCTATAGAAAACAAAAAAACCCCATTTCTTTTTTCTTATTATTATTTTACTTTGTTTGACCAAGATTAGAGTATTGGGGGAAAGTGGGTTTGAAAACCAAGCCAGATTGTTTTGAATCAACTGACTTGGCATAAAATTGCATTTCCTACCAATGTATTTCCTTTGCCAATCATAGCTTCAGTCCCTCATTTCTTTTGGGTCAGCCTTCCTCAAAGACCAAATATCCTATACAGTAATAAACGGATTTCACTGACACATGGCTTGTCTACAAGATAATTAATTCTCAGTGAGTGAGGATCTGAATTTACAGTGTACTAGCTATGCTGCACTGACTCTCCATATGGACATCCTAATTGCATTGTGGCTTACTCTATCTAAAGTACATTAAGGATATAACTACACAGACTTGTTACCAGGAAGAAAGCGAGGATGAGGGTTTACTGCTCTCCTATGGCATTGGCTGCTACTCTTGAATTTTCTTGAGCTCTCTGTTCTTGCAGTGATGTGAGAGATCACTGAGTGTCCAAGCTGGACTCACTGCAGGCTGTCTAATGGGACACAAATCCACATCCTGACTCACTCTTCCTCCACTGGAAGCACTTTTCCCTGAAGTGCTGCTCTGTGTGAGGCAGCACACTCCAAATCTTCAAATAGCTTACTTGCTCTGTGCACTTTGAATTCCCGCCTGCATGGCAGCATATGGAAGAGAGACATCCATACACATCCCTTGTCAGAATGCAATTTTGTATTTACATTTTATCAGCCTGTACCGCATGAGGGCCATGTTCACCAACGCCTTCCATCCCTGCTGTGGTTTGGTCCTGGGTAGAACATTAATGCCAAAACTGTTTTGAGCAAGCCTCAGAAGAGAACTGGTTGGGCTTCTGATACCAATTCAGCCGGGATACCACACGCTGACTGACACTGCTCCAGGCTCCATGGCCGCCTCTGTTCCCAGCTGTGTTGGTATGGGGAGGTGGTAATCGCCAGCTTTCATGGGAGACACGTCCCCATTGAGGTCGGGGCTTTCTCTATACAAGAATAGCTGTAGAAGCTCAGGCTCCCAGTGTCAGGTTATAATGGGCTCTCCTCTTCCTCTAACAACTGGTTTTGTTGGTCTGTGCTGCTGAAACCACCTTACTTCGAGGAGGGGCTACAAGGCCATCCCACAGGTGAATCCAGCTCACCTGTACAGGTCAGACCATTTCCATTGCTGAATTTTTGCAGCTTTTTTCATATCTGCTGTATCAATTGGAAGGATTTCTTGTAAGGTTTCCACAAGTCCTGGTTTCCAGCCAGGACTAACCTATCCTGAAGTAGACTTCCTTGCCACTGAAGCCTGGAGCTACTATAGCTAGAGAGCTTAGACATATTAAAAAGGGGTAGCCTCTCTCCTCCCTTCAGGCAAATATTGTGAGCCAAGGAACAGCAAACCCAGTTTTATAAAGGTCTGTGTACAACATCCTGCATTCCTCCCCACAAAACCTGGAGTCTTCCCTTCTCTCCGGAAACTGCCCCCGTTCAAATGTCTCCAGGCTTCCTAGAAGCCTTTGTGCTCTGTGCTGCAAGGATCTTTTTGCTCTCCCATACCCTTTTTGTCCCTGGGCATATGTGATGTCCATGGTTACCTCCAGGTCTCCTACCTCTGTTTTTCCCTGTCACTCAAAAGGACACTGGGTGTTGGATCAAGTTTGATGCTCACTTGGCTTGTATGTGTGTTACCCTTTGTCTCCCTAGCTCTACCATGCCATTCATACCTTGGAAAAGACAAGTTTTCACTGGATCTGGCAGTCAGTGATGGCTTCTTTACTGCTGATTTTCCCTATCTCACGATCTTTAAAACTTCTAACAGATCAGGCTGACAGTAGGTAACGTGTTCAAAACTTATTGAGGAGAGACACGGGGGTGGTGACAGACAAACAACTGAACAGATTCGTATATGGGACGATGAGATAAGCCCCACTTTTTAGAAAATCAGACCAAAAGTTCCCAAGATTTTGCTCATAATAGGTGAGTTTCTTTGTACATGCTAGGGACTTTCTGAAGTTTGTGATTATGTTCATGGTATTTTTATATTCAGCCAGGAATTGATGCATACCTTCAGTGTAAAGAAAATGAACAAATTCCACAACAAAACATATTTACAGTGACTGGCCATCCTACACATGCAGTTAGACCCAAACAATTATGAATTTGTAAGGTGCTTCCAATATAAAATTAGGTCTGAAGTTTATATATGCATAAATGTTTGTATGTACATATCCACATATGTAAGATCTACTGTGAGTTTATGAATAGTGTAAACCAACATTTCCAAACTTTGGGACAGCAGCCTGTTACTAAAAAAAAAACAAAACAAACCAAAAAAAAAACCAAAACAAACAAAAAAAAACCCCACAAAACACCACTCCAAAAACCAAAATACCCCCAAAAAACAAAAACCAAAAAAACTTAAAAAATTTAAAAACTGCAGCCAAATTCTTTAGCATCATTTTTTCTCAGATTTAGACCAGTGAAAGTATGCAGCACAGCACTGGGGAGACTTGATCAGATGGAGTAATTTGATACAGCAAAAACATGCTATCAAAACTGAAATTCTTTTACTGTAAGTAGATCCTTTCAGTTGAAATAGATTGCAGTGTGATTTTTTTTGGAATAATCTACATAGTGAATATTGCAGTTAGAAATTAGGGTTTGAAGCAAGAGATGTTCAGATAAATTAAAACACTTCCCCCCTGCCCCGTTACAAAATTTGGCTCTTCAGTTTTTCAGCCTGAGGAGAAAAAAAAGAGTCTCTAGGAATTAATTTCTAATGCACTTCAAGAAATTTCCATTCATGATTCATTCATAGAGAAGGAAACAGTGAAAACCTTTTTCCACATCAACTTGCAACTCCATTCATATTTATCAACCAGTTCTTAATCCATTTAATCCAGCCAGAGTGCTTGTGAAAAGGAGAGAGGTATGGTGTGAAATGTGACAGCCACCAGAGCAGCAGGAGGAATCTGTTATTCCATAGCCATCCTTCTACGTCGCAGTAGTTTTGCAGCTCCCGGCATGGGGCAGCGGTTCCCAGGCAGTGTCTGTCTGTCTGTCTGCAGCTGCACCTCAGCACTAGTTCCTCCATGGCACTGCCAAGCACTTTCTGCCCCAGCTTCCAAGTGGTGTCAGGCATGGGGCAGGTGGAGGGGAGTGCTTGGAAGTGGGAAACCTTTGCTTTCATTAGATATATATATATATATATATTTAATTTTAACTCAGTGTTGCTACTTTCCTTGCCTTTGGACTTTGGAGGTCTAGTGGACTGGTTTTGTCCCTCTGCCTGTCCCATGACCTTTAATATGATACACCTGAAGAGATCAGTTTGAAGGTTCGCCTCGTGGGAGTAAAAGTCAGCTGCAGATTTGAGATGTGGATAATTGTGCTGTGGATAATACGTTTGAATCATGAGCCTCATCTCAAGCTGTAATGCTGCTGCACCCATCCCTCTACTCTGATGGCATTGCAATCTTCCTTCTAGCCTCTCAACCACAATCTATGTTTTCTTGGCACCAAAAATGTGAACAAATTTGGAGTTTGGTGGGGTTTTTTTTGATGGAGAGGTGAATTTCATCCTTTAAGAGAGAAAAAGCTAGAAGTTGTACTATTAATAAAGGAAACTTGTATTAAATTTGGATGCTTGCAGTGGAATTTAGATTCTCCCAAGCCAGTGAAAAAAAAATTACATTCTGAGGCATCCCGATTCTAGTCATGGCTAAAATCTAGAGTTGTTAAATCCTTATCACAACAGTACAGAATCATTTTAATGTACTGGAAATGCCAGTTGCACAAGTGAATGCAGCACTGGGGAAGAAGCTTTAACCATAATTTCCCTTTGATTTGTCTAATGCACATCCTCACAGGAGAGCTCCCTGAGACACCAGGGTTAACACCTGGCCTGCTCCTTTTATCTCCTTGGTTTGATGGATCCCTTTGCTCTCCTGCTGCAAGTCCACTGTGGGGGAGAGGATACCTGGATCCCTGGTCAGAGAGGGAAAGCCAACACTTTGTCTTTCCCCAGTCCTCTGCCCTAAAATGGGCTCATGAAAAGGAGTAGCAGAAGGAAAAGGACCAAAACCGGAGTAAAACAAAGTAGGTAAGGGGAGAGGAGGGTGAAGGGTAAGGAACCTGGTAAGGAAATGTGCATTTCATCTCCCACCTGGTGGCAATCCCCGCTGAAGTGTGGAGACAGAAAATTAAAACTGGGACTTCATTTCATGTGGGTGTGCAATGCCTAATGCTCGTTTTCCAGAATTATGTGTAAACTCCACGCAAATTTGCCTTCAGGCTTTTCTGTGGCCTCACACAGACAGCTCTCTCCTCCTCATTTTAATGCTTATCTCTCCTCCTCATTTTAATGCTTAGCTACTTATATTTTACCAAATTACACAGACAAAGAATTAGTTTATCCAAACTCACTGTCAGCTGATTCCAGTGCACAAGTAAATTTTATTTTGCATGGAAGCAAAGAATTCAGAGTTGCTTGGAGATGTTCACCTGGGCTGCTTTTCTGCCAGTACCAGAAAGCTGAAATGCAAACCCCTGCTTGCAGCAGAGACAGACTGATTCTGTGTTCTCTTGCCTTATTTCAATTAGCCTAATACAGTCCCTCATGGAACATTTCTGATCTTCAAGGTGTTGCATTCACAAGAAAGCGATAGAGGAGGTATCTTTGCTTGCCAGATAAAAGAAACTAATTAGATTAAGGATTTTTTAGTTCTCTAAAAAACAAGAAGTGGGTGTTAGTTCCATGTCATTCTACAAAACATCAACATGGTGACCTCATTTAATTATTTCCCTCATTCACAAAGCTCCTAAATCCACAAGATTTCTTGTATTTCACAGGGACAATGTAATACTCCAAAGACAAAAGATGATATTTAAAAAGAAAATAACTAATTAGATGTCAAAGCTTTCTTTAAAAGATGATCAGCAGAAAATTAGTAGATGATTTTTCTTAGATACTAACAGGAAGTATATCCTGTTAACTCTGTGCTTTCAATCCATATATCCACTCGGAATCTAATAATTTCATCCATGAGCCAGGCTGGGTTACATTAAGGAGGGGTCAAAGTCTGACTCAGGGATGTGTATTTGTATGGTTTGCCATACCTTTTTTTTCATATGTGGTAACTTCTCTGCATGACTAGCTTTCCCAGAATGAATGCTGAAATGAAATTTGGATACCACAATATCAATTACTCTGTATGCCTGCTACTAGTGCTACTTCCCTAATGCGGCTGAATTTTTGTTCATAATGCGCAAATTTCTGCAGTTTTCATTGCAGTTCTGAAGCAGAGGTAGAGAGAACTGGAAAATAAGGTGGTACCAGTCAGCACCTTTCCAAGCACACATGTGCACAGTGGGCACTTCAAAAACTTAGACCAACATGCCAATATAATATTTTAAGACATAAAATCATGGAATAGATTTCCTCAACATTCAAGGTGTGGTTATGGCTGAAACTAGCATGCTGGTGAAATATCACATATGTTATCAGCAATTCTGCAGCATAGTTACAAGGAAAGTCTTTTGCATATTATTACATCAAAAGAAAAAAAACAAACCAGCTCCCTGATTCAGAAGACCCTGCTAGGAAGACACCAAGAAAAGCTCCAAGTGGAGGAAGCAACATATAAGGTGAATAGTATCTTTTCCAGAAAAAAAAACCAAAAAACCAAGTGCTTGAGACTGAGGACTTGTGAAGCACTGGTAATACACTACATGCAGATACAAAAGTGCAAAATGCTACTAGATAGAAGATGATGACAGATCTTTGCTCTTGTCAGCAGAGAGACAGTGACTTAGCAAGTAATTATCACCCAAGTTGTTACTGTGAAGTGTAAATAAAACAAAAATAGCAATGCAGAAGATTGTAAGATTGTTGATCCAGATTCTGGGTTTTTGGAAATCAGCAACAGAAGATTCAACCAAGAAGCACTTTCATCATAAACTGGAAGTAGAGTTTAGAAGAATGCTATGTTTTACCATGAAAAGAAAAATCATCCTGCATCCAGACAGCTTGTGATAAACCTGACACAGATAATCTAGCACTAAAGACAGTCTAAAACAGCCAGTTCAAAAGAAAAATACCTTCAAGTGGTTCTGAGTAGAACAGCTTTACAGATGAGAGATGACATCAAAGTAGAAACTGTGAAAGAGTTGTTGTCTTCTTGATGCTGAGAATTCAATCACGGTTTACTAATTATACTTATTTCAGTCACAGTCTTTCCTGCACAGCATTAGCAGAAGAAAGGCTTAAGCTCATCAACCATGATACTTCACTCACTTGAAGTTCTGCTGCCAAGATTTAGTTTATGCAGTTACCTGCAGAAAGGAATCCATCCAGCAGAGCACATTTTGCTGCTATTTATTTTTCAGTCTTTAAGAGGCAATGTGGAGCTTATTTGACTTGGAGATGGCAAATTTCAAACTAAAGAGGCCGATCCAACCCTTTTTATCCACAAGCTAGAATCAGCCTCAGAGAAAGAGCTGGTACATTGTCTGCCATGTGTATGGTGAACTGGCTTGTAATGATAGACTTGAGGAGACAGTGCTCTGAGGAGATACATCACTGCTTCTCAGCTTCTCTTCAGAAGGTAGCAGCAAGAAAAGCCTCTGGGGAGAGCTTTGGAGAGCAACATGGAAAAACAAAAGAGTCAGTAGTGTCAGGTGAAGGACAAAGGATTGCAGTGCTTGGAGAGCCTGGTTTGGATGCTTCTTTGCTCACACACTAAAACAACCTTTGAATACTTTGATACTACCTTGAAATGCTGATTGTGCACATGGAATTTTTCCTACGCTTGCCTGCTGTGTACAAATGAGTCTTCTGGGTATTTGCTATTTGTTTATCCATCTCTACCCTAAATGTGGAGAAGTCTTGGTGTAGACTAATTCCCTAAAACTATCTGGGGAAAAAAAATCCCCAGTATATTAAATCATTGAGGAGACAAACTTACTCAGATTCAAAGGTGTGAAGGGATTTACTATCAAATCAAGGGCAGTCTGTAAGTACCACAGTGGAGAAACTTAGTAAGAATTTTCTAATTGCAATTCAACTCAAGCACACTTTTAGGCACCTAGGATTCACTGAGCCTAAGCAGATAGTGAATGGGTACTTACTGTTCTTGAGGAGACTTGGATATGCCCAGATAGTGCTAATTGGACAGGTTTGTCTGTTTGTCAGCTGTCTTGCAGAGCAGTGTAGCCTATTGATAGCTACTGATAGCACATACTGAAGCAAGCATGCACTGATTTCCAGAAGAGACTGCATTAAAAATGACTTGTCTTCATAGAAATGTTATGACCACTTGTCCAAGCAGAAACATTGAGTATTTCAGGCATCAATGCTCAAGACAGGTATTTCTAAGGTCTTGGGAGAGGCACATATCCTCTGAGCAGACAGGAACTCACCTCGAAAGTTGACCATTGCTCAAAGCAGAGAACTAGAGATCGGAGAAGTGCTGACCTGCCCATGTAGATCCTGTTCCTGAGAGCTGGCAATATGAAAAAACTATGAAAAAACAAGCACGGCAACTTTAGGTACAGAGAGAAAAACAAAATTCGGACTCTGCTGAAACGATTCTCAGACCATCTGTCTGCATTTCTGTGAAATGAATGGTTAATAAGACATTTTCAGAGTGTGTCCTGTAATTAGCCCTCCCTGGCAGTGTGGAAAGCTGCAAAATGGATGCACTTTTCATTATATCCTAGGAAATACCACAAAAGGTCTGAGAGAAACAGTAGAGGATCCAGCACAAGAATTAATGTTAAGGATATAATGCTGAGCACAACATCCAACAGGAGGAAATATTTGGGTAGGGGGCATCAATAGTCAAGCCCTATTGAATTCTTTGCTAAGAAATGTTGGAAAAAGGGTTGCAGAAATAAGCTATGCAACAAATGTTCTCCGTTTCCCATGAGATCTGTACATGTTTCAGCTGGTGAGGACAAATAAGACATAATCAATTCCAAAAACAAATTTCCATAGTGTCACTTCCACAGACAGCTTAATCTTGTCCTACGTGTGTGCAGACTGGACCATGGATGTAAATGAGTTCCACTTCAATTAGCAAAGCATGGTGCAACACTGAAACAAGTATGCAAAAGCTGTGCACAAAATATGTGTACCTTTTCCATGTTTTTAGTACTTTCAGAAGCAGAGGAAAAGCTGAGAGCCTTGAACCAGATATGAGGAGAGTACAGTTAGTAACAAACCTTCTCTAAGCTTGGACAAACACAGGACAAACAGATTTCTTTCTGCAATTAAAAAAAGATTCAGGTGCTATCTGTCTGTCCCCAAAAGTGCAACAAGCAGCATCAGTGAATGTTGTTACCAACATTTTGGTGCCAGCTGGGGTAAAGCATTTGCAATCAGCTTCCCAACGTATAGATTCCTTTTCCCAAAGGCACTATGTGCCTACTCTCAAGTAGGAATTTGAAGATAATCTCTTCTTGATTAACTCCCTTGAGTTGAGCTCTGCAGCATTGGCCAGACAACTGATGCCAAAGGCAATCTGAACCGTCCAAAGCTGTCCTGAAGTCTAGGGAATGGAAGTCCCTCCTGTCCATGTCACATCAAAGCATGCATAAATCATGAGAGCGGCCCCAGGTGCTTGGGCTGTGTACTTAGCAAAGCTGTACTAAAGAAGATTGAGGAAGAGCTCTACAAAGTTGTTTTAATGAAGATTTAAATGAGGAAGTGGTTGGTGCCTTTAGGAGTGTACATCTACTGCCTTGTGTACTCCTTACAGTACATCTGGTATTCTTAGCCAAGGGTAAAAAGACTCTTTCTTCATGACTTTTTCCCCACATTTTAATTAAAAATATTTCTGAAGAATAAAATCATGCAAAATGAATTATAAATACATGTATAATTGCTGGACAGTCATTAAGAACAAAATTACAACTAGTAAATTACCAGTCACAGAAGATTTAAATAAAAGTAAGTGGATCTAGATTCCTTCAAAAAGGATTATTAGAATTTGCTGCATTACATGGCAATAGCAGCATAGCAACCACAGACTCCCAGCCTTGTTCATGGACTTATTTAGCAGAGATTTCTTAAAGACGATTGCATACACAGAGTAATTAAGAGACATTGATATTTCTAGTTCAGGAAAAAGTTATGTTGGGTTTGTTTAAGTTCTTTTTAAATTTAAAATACATCTGTATTTTTGAGATGCTGCCACAGCTCCTACTAGCAACACTTTTGAGGGCTGGATTCAGAGCTTGAACTTTCGTGTCATATATCCCTCCAATAGCTAGCATAGTAACTGCTGTCAAGAAGGGCTTGGGGTTTTTTCCCTTCCCTCTGACTGTCCTCTCCTTTTTCCATATCTTGCACCAAGGAAAACTTCTCCAATTCATTGGCAATACCACTAATTTCAATGTTAAAAATGTCTGAGGAAGGAGTACGGGAAAGGGACATTCTAAATTCATTCCTAACCTCCAGTAACACTGCTATGAATTAATTTTTAAACCTCTGGAAACTTGTCTCACAAGTAATAATGGAAATGCTGTGAAAACCAATTTTGTCACTGGGGCTGGTCTACAGGCAAAATTATTCTAAAGGTAGGATAATACTAGTATAACTAGTCAAATATTGAAACCAAGACTTTTAAGTAATATTTAATGTATTTCTTAATATTTAACTTAAGACTTCTTAAGTTTCTGCTCGATAATCCTTTGAACTGCTGCAAAGTGTATCTAGTTGGAATTTCTTCAAATTTTGCTGTGCCTGAAACCAAAGGAATTTGAAATTTTGTGTGTTTATTTTGTATTTAATTCAAAGTAAACTGTCTCACAGTCTAATGTATCATCAATGAAAATGGTGTGGCAAAGAAAAACAGCTGTTGAATACTACTCTCCTCTAATTACTTTCTCCAGCAGGTGGTGAGATTATTGTCTTCTGTAACATTATCTACTATAAAATACAAATAGCACAGTTGTAACTTAATATGACATGAACATTTAACACTCTCTCCTGATGTTTTGACTTCTTTTTCTTTTAATAATTGTGTGAGTAGGGGACAATAGATTTGGGAGAACAAAATTTAATTTAACAACTACATAGCTGAGATGTTTTACTTCATGCATCATATGTATGCACCTCATTATCCTACATAGTAGAGTATTAACAGTGTATATTGTATTCTTTTACTACAGGGTCAAGAAGTGAATGGTAGTGCTGTGATCTCAAAATAGGGTCTCTTGGTGTGATTTCTAAATATTACATCTAGAGTGACTTCCCTTTAGAAACCTTGAGGTCAGTAGGATGACCTTTATGTCCAAGGTTACATATAAATCCAAACCCCAAGAACTTCGGAACATGCCTAAATTGAAATCCCTGTCACTTTTTGTGCTTTGAAAATGGGACATGAGCTTTCTGTTAAAATGATAATTATTCATAAGAACAGAGCAGGTTTTAAACTGATTCAGAGCTCAGCATTTCAGCACTAGATATGGTGAAAGAAACCATCAAATAGCAGTGACAATAAAAGAGATAAAAGTGTGTGTAGGCAGATATAAGTATCTGAAAAAAAAAAAAAAAAGAAGCATGTATATCTGTCAAGTTCATGAAGGGCTTATTCCAACTTTGGTCCACCCAAATTAGTTACCCAGCTCTTACTTTGAATGATGCAGATTGTTACTGAATCACAGTGAAAGAATTGCAGTGACAGAGCTGTCCAAAGTAATCAGAACTCTAAAAAATGTTGACGAAAACTCAGCAACTTTAGCATGCAGACAGGCAAATTTCTATCCTCATTTTTAATGAAAGACACAGCTGTGAAATTCTGCATGAGATGTCAATGGAAAGTTGTAAGAATTGCATCAAAATTATTCATTAGTTACATTAGCTACCACTGCAAACTTCATTCAAAGGCCATCAGAAAGGATGTAAAGTCAAACATCAATAAGCTGGCAGATGCCAGAATTAAGGCTGTCTGTGTAACTTCAGTTTAGCCCTCATAATGAATATACCATATAATGCAATCTCCAATTATGTGATAATACATTATTTTCTGTAGGATCATTGCCTCATTCAGTTCACAGCAAGGATTAAGTACATGAGAAAGACAAAAGGAATAGGATTTGAGGGCTTTCAGGACTTGGACCTGATGCAGTTGAACTCAAGGACAAAAGTTTTCTATATTACCCCAGAAACGTTCTTAAATGGGACTGTTAATTTTGTTGTGGAAGCATGGCTAGCAATAATTAGCAAAAAACCAACGACACTGGAGGGGGAAACCCCTTGTCCTTCTTCCTCTTGCTGCTTTCCTGCCCCTCTTCTTGAGCTATGTGCCTCCTTAATTAAAATGGGTCACTGAGACATCTGTTTTGAAAGAGGAGGCATAAACTTTCTACTTTGTGAAAACAATAATAAGGACACTAGTTACCATTTCCCCACTGCTGCTTTCAGCTACTCCAGATTTCAGAAATGCAAGTTCAGATAGGCAAATACTATTACCGTGTTGCACTTTGGGAAGAGCACACAAGGAATGTGGAAATCCATACAGTACATTGGCCTGCCCCAGTGCAGGTGGGATGTGAGATCTGGTCACTAAAAATAAGTCTTTCTTGTAAAGGGTGAATCTTGACTAAAAAAATCCATGTGGCATTTTTGAAAGAAGATAATGCTGTGAGCAGACAGAGGTGAAGTTATGAGCATAATCTGCTTGGATTATGAAGATTAAATGCATTTGACATATTTCTGCATATTACACTGGCACATAAGGTCAGGAAGTGCAGGACAGAAAGCATCGTCCTTTTCTGCTTACAAAACTGTCCAGAGGTGTCGCACTTGGACACGGAAAGAACCACACGGATCGCCAGAGATCACCACAGGGAAAAAGAGAGGGCCAGCAGAGCCGACCTCATTTATTTATATGTTCTTAGAAATCACTGTGGATTGGAGGGTGAAGTGACCA
>QWTY01016750.1:56602-76489 GCA_008033365.1 Pseudorectes ferrugineus
TCAGTCTTAGAGAAAGAATGCAAATAACAAGTGACCGGTTAGCATAACATGGCTTGTGTTTACAGAAAGTGTGTGAGAACTTTGTTACAGAAATGAAAACATCGAAAACTGCAAAAGTCAGGGCAACACAGAGGCAGATTTTCCTAGTTAGCAGTTAATAGCCTGAAGACAGACTGGGAGTGGAATGGCACACATACAGACATATACTGGCTGTTATATCTTACAAGTGCCTCTTTGCCAGGGTGGGTTGGAGACAGCTCTTTACCTCCCATCCTTTTGTTCCAACCACCCAAACTCTTCGTTTCTCTCAGGGAAAGCTGCAGTGCACATGGTTGAAGTTAGTGGCTTTCTTAGCATGCATAAGAAGGGCAAGTTATCCCAGAGAAAGGGATTAAATCTTGAAAGGCCCAAACAACAAAGTCATACAACTCACAGGTTTCACCGCCTCCATGCAAGTAGGATATTATATGGTCGGGAAGAGGGTCTGAAAGGCAGGCACTGTATCTGCTATACACTTGCAAAGAGAATTCCAACAACTTGAGAGAAGAAAGCACCTTGGAAAGACAGGAAGAATAATGGGAAATTGATGAGGGAAATGATTAAGGGAAAACTTGAGGATATCAGACAGATATCAGACAGACTTGAGGCATCCTAGAAAGAATGCCCCTATTTCCTGATGGAAACTGTATGCAACACCCTGCAGTCACTCTGGGCTGGTCTCTGTCTAATCCAGCAGGTACAGGCCCATGTTACGAAGCAGGACGGAACTCCTGTGGGCAGCTGGACCATGGGAAAAGCTGGGACAAAAATTTTCCAAGTGGAAGCTTTAACTTGTATTTCCCATTAATCCTCAGACCAGCACACACAGCAAACAGCAGCAGGAATATGGGAATACAGCTGTCCAAGGAGCACATAGGCACCCAGCAGATTTTCAGAGGGTCCACAGCTCCCTGCTTTTCCCCCAGAGCACACTGGAAGCTGACGGAGGCCCAACTCTTGTGAAAAATCAGGCTGCTTCTTAGAAGTGTGACAAGTGTAAAAAGTGTAATTTTAAGTGTCCATTTTTAGAAAATTGACCTTTGTTTCTCCACCAGTTTTTCATTTCCCTGTACATCTTTAACAGCAAAATATGTTTAGCAGCAAGGAAAAAAAAAATCTTAGCAGTAGATGGGGAATTTTCCAGGATCATTTCAGTGACAGCTGTGTATAGCCCTAAAGAGTATGAGGGCATGATTCAGTGATCCAAACAAACTTTTGGGTTGAGACCAGCTGTTATGAATACTTTTTTTCTCTTTTTAGGAATAAAAAGAATCGATGTGTATATTACACACAGGCTGAGAGTTGGGCTGCTTTTGTTTGCTTTTCATCATGTCCATGCTTATTCTCATTGTTATTGTATTGCTTTCATCTTCAATAAACAGAGTATTTTTTTTTTACAAAAAGCCCAATGCCTCTTGTATCTGCAAGTCCAAATTCCTTGTGACTTGGTGTAGCTCAAAGAACTGGAGTCTGCATTGCTGACCTAACTCAGATCTGCTGGTTTTCCTGTTGCTGCTTGCATTTTTCAGTGGTAGGAAAATGACAGTAATATATCTATAACTTGAGCTACTGTGTAGCTTTTTCATTCTGCTCTGATAGTTGAGCTACCAAACAGTGAGTGACAGAAACCAAACAAAATTAACAAAGAAAAAATAAAAAAAAAGGAGGCATGGCATAAAGTAATAAGAAATGAAAAAATATGAAATTCAGGAAAGAATAATAAAAGCAAATCCTAAAATAAATGGCAGGGTTTGATTTTGCAGTGCTGGCTTACAGCCAGGTAACTGTCTGAAAAGTAAAACAAGTGAAGCAGATACACCTAAGGTAAAGTAATGTGCATACTCTTTTGAGGAAAAGATGAACTAGAAGAAAATAAAAAGACCCATCAAGAATGATAGAATTGTGGAACTTTAACCCCTTCAGTGCCATGGTGTGCAGATTCTATTTCTCTGTGTTGCTTTTCAAAGAGAGAAATCAGTAATAGCATGAGAAGAGTAGGGGAGGGAGGAGCTGGAAACATTTGAAGACTCCCAGGTCTGCTCCAGCTGTAACTCCCCATGTCCTCTCAATCTGGTCAACAGGCCTTGTGCAACCACTTCAGGAGGAGAGATTTAAAACATATCTGTTCTTCCACAATTCAAATGCTTTCCTTGTTCCAGAAAACCCCATAAAACTGCTCTCAGTTACATGGGTAAAAACAGACTCTGGCCCATAGAAGGAGGAACCACTTCACAGGAAAATGGGCTTTTTCACTCACCAACTTTTGGCAGTAGCTTGTTTGGCGTTTGCCACAAATGTTCCAAAACAATTTTAATCTTAATTCCTTCTATCGTACCGGGATTTTTTATTTCCAAAGCTATTCTTGAAATTCTTTAAGGTGTATTCAAAATTAAATAGTCCTCTTGTTTGTTTTTTTTAGTAAAAGTCAATCTAAATAGCCAAATCTAAAGCAACTTTTCTAAGGCTGGGAGAATTCCTCTAATCCATGGAAGATGTAAATGTTACTGCTGTTACTGTCAGCTGTCAGCTGATAGGAGTAGACTGGCTAGGAAGAAGCAGGCAAAGAAGAATTAAGTCATAAACTTATCCTTTACACACAGGTCAATGAAAATAGGAATCATTCTTCTCACATAGGATTTAGTACCCATTTTCTGGGTGCTGACTGGCCACAGTTTTGATGTACCAGGGACCAAATTCCAAATGAAGTCCTTCTGTGAAAGAGCCTATACAAAGACTCTTCTGCAATGAACTCTGCCTGCTGTTATTCTTCACAGTGATAAAAGAGGCCAAAGAACTCTTACAGTCCTGTTAAGCTTATATGAAATAAAAGCTACTTACATGCCTCCGAAACCACTTCATAGTGAAGACGGGTAAATTTTGGCTTTTTTATGGCTACTGCTGTATATATTTTTCCTTATCTTAATGCAGAGTCTTGGCGTATCAGTATATAAATAAAGGCAACCTATCCATTTCCCTTTCAGATTTCCAAGAAAAGTTACAAGGCAATTAGCTTTGTATCATCAGCTTTATTGGCAGCAGAAAGCCAGAATCACAGGAACATTTGGTTCCCAGGAATTTGGATCTTGTAAGTGAGGGCCAGTGCCAGCACCAACCAGAGTGTCTGCCAGTTGTTGTTCTTCTTCATAGCTACAGCTGGCTGCCATTCCCAGCTATGCTGTAGATTAAAGATCAATACCTGATCAGATTCACTTGGTGAGAGGTCTGACATCAGTGGGACATAAGGCTGTTTGTGAGGAAAAGAGGTCACCCACCACTCCACAGTCCTCTAAGGACACAAGTAAAAGAGAGGTGAGCAGAACTCCAAAACCTGGAGGGAGTGCTGAACTTGAAGGCAGGCTTGCACTGTCCCCCTGGCAGAGATATGATATCTGTAACATACAGATCATGAAAGTATATTAATCCTTGGGAAACTAGATCATGTGGCTGTCAGGAATGAATCCTGCACAATTTGCCATCTTCTATCTTGATCTCAGGATTCCCTCCCGCTAGTCTTATTTTCTCACAATGAGAGTGACATTTCTGAGACTGCCATAGCTCCTGAAATATGTCAGAACATTATTGTTGTAATAAGTGCCTCTCAATATTCTTCCTGTGCAGTCTCCTGGGATATAGAAAATACTGCCTAGGAATCCTTATTTATGTCTCTAAAGCAGCAGGGCAAGGTTACAGCTTAGATATATGAAGTGCCCATCTCCTTTTGCCTTCAGTGTCCCCAGCAATTGACTCAGCAGAGGAGCAGATGAAAATGTTAAAGAAATAAAAATGGCCTTGGTCTTGTTTAACTGTTTGGGTCACTCTTTGTAACATCATTATATTCAAGACACCACCATTCATCTTTGGCCCACGAGCCCCCCCCTGCCACCTTGCACTGCCTGAATAATTGGTGCCTCTCATTCCTGAAAAGGGGTAGAATCACTTCTCCAACTCACTGGGATGTTGCAAGGGAAAATTAGCAGATATATGTAGCACACTCCAAACACAACAATCTTCGTGTAGGCACCAAATGCTATTAGTGTGTTGTTGCTATTGTTCTTCCATGACACAGCGCCTATCTGAAAGGAAGCATTTTTGGGTAGACACAGCTAAGACAATCCAGCCAAATGGTATTTGAGTTGTGCAGCTTAGTGCAGATTTTAGGAGGCCTTACTTATCAGTGTTTCAAGCTAGGTTTGTTCAGCAATTTCCAGGGAACCCATCTGCCTAGGTAGCGTGGCTCCCTAAATCTCTCCTTGAGCAGCCAGGCCACCGGTGCGGAGCAGGGAGTAGAAGGAGCGTGCCATTTCCCACATGTAGTAATTGATTTAGCAGCAGTTTAAAACAATGTTGAGCATTGTCAAGGATGTTCCTTTGTGGCACTAAATCAAGTTCCTTGAGATGGATTGCATACTAACCACATACTATCTCAAACTCCCAAGGGCTGTTTAGTGTTCAACAATTTATGATAGCCTTGTTAGAGCCTTGCACATCAGGCATCTCTGGAGTATGAGAAGAAACAGAGACAAATAGCATACAAACTATATTGAACAATTCATTACATTATATTGTGGAGACCTAAGCACAGCATGCAGATAACCCTTTTATGCATGCTGCCTTATTGAACAATAATCACTCTGTAATGTTTCAGATATTTAAATCATATTTATAATCACACATTTTAATGCAACATCCCTCATAAAGTTCTCAAGACATTTTACAGGATGCATAAAACATGGAAAAATACAAAATTTAAAAATGCAGATGCACCTACCACAGGTGCTGGAGGTAGGCTAATGAGGTAGATATACAAAAGTCTAAGCTGACAGTTTAACTGTTTAAGTAGTGTATATAATAATTCAAACACGTTTTAAGGTATCCTTAGTTATAAACCTGTTCTTTAACTAAATATTTGGGCTAGGTTGTATAAGTGCTTATTTTCAGTTTACAATTATGGTGAGAAACAGCAACATTTTTTGGTTCCTTATTTAGAATCTTGTGCTTAAAAGCTTTCATGGATCCCAAGCTGAAAGATAAATTACCAGGGGAGGTTTCCAGCGTATTTGCTGAACAGTGTTGTATATAACAACACCTCTCCAAAGAGGACTGAAACCTTTGCCTTGCTGCATATGCCACAAGATCACGAGCCACATCCTCACATCCCATCTGCAGCTCTGCTAGTGATGGAGTACGTCATCCCATATCTCAGTTTCCCAGATTATTTGGACAGATTTAATGGCACTTCTATTTCCAGCTTTTGATGCATGTGTGCATATGTGTATATGTGCATGGAACATTCCATATTCATGGTCATTGGTGCTATCCAGCCAAGGCTCCCATTCATTCTTGTCTAAAACAGCCCCTAAGGATGTTCCTGAGCTGGTAACCAGCATAGCTGTCACTACACCAAATGTGTGAAATGTGCAGTAAAATTACGATCCTTTAGCACCCCACAGCATACAGGCATCTGACATGGACTTGGTTTGCCTAATGGTATCTTAATTCTGATTATATACGTGCTGTTCTTCCTGCTAGAGCAGGTAGTAGCAAGCTAATTTTATCTTTTTGATTTGCATTCTTTTTGGTAGACCACAGCTTCTGAAAATCAAGGTTAAGTTACTGAACTGTCATGGAAGTTTTTCTGAGAAAAAAGCATGTTTAATTCTGTGCCTGTGACTGTAGAAAATTCTGGAGGTACTTGCAACTTTCTAGGTTTTTTTTTTTAAATTTTAACATATTTCACTATGTCCAGAAATAATTTTTAATATGTTGTAATGTGTAAAAAGTGTGGGAGGGTTGGGATATTTTTCTTGATGGCACTATGTGCATGTGTCTATATTCTCATGGCATATTTGTGGCTTGGATTCAAACTATAGATCAATTCTCATTTTTCTACTTTGAGACATTTCCCTCTTCTTTTAAGTTAGAAATTAAAAATTGGGATAAAGTGGCAGGGAACTTCAAATAAAAATATATGGTATTTTGATGTTTAAGGATCTCAAAAACAGTACTTCAGAGTTTGATGGGATATAATTAAGGAAACAAACAAAAAAACCCAAACAGAAGCCAAAAACCTTATGGAAGAAACAGAACAGAGAGAGTCCCTGTGGTGGAAAAAGAACTGGCTAATCAACAACGTCTATGGATAGGAGCAAATTTGGAGGATTCGTGATTCTTTTTGATTCTTTGTGATTTTTTTTTAAAGATTACAATTTTATTTTCGCAAACCACTTATGTCCTGGGAGATGACTAAGGAAACCCAGCAAGTTATAGGACATCTGCTTTTGGCTAATGCACCATAGAACACCACCTTTCCCTGGCTGTTTTTACAGCTGGACAAGCTTCCTGGTGGGAAAGGCAGCAGGTGAAGAAACCTGGTCAAAGCTTTTCTAGTTTACTGCGTGCTCCTGAGTCAGGCACGAAGAGCATCATCCTGACAAAACCTCTGGATTCAAACATACAGGAGACTCGAGTCTACTGCCTGCACCCAAGAAACGAAGCTCATGCCCACAGGTGGCTTTGGCTCAGCATAGCCTGGACTAGCCCATGCTTAAAAATCCCCTTATGAGAAGCACAAGTGATGTTTTGTTACAGCCATCAAAAACGGCTGGAAAGATTGTTCCTGTGTGAGCATGAGGGTATAGCTGGGACTAAAACACAGGGCATCAGTCATCAGCAGGGACACACAGCAGAGACAGTCTCCGATGACTTTCCACATCGTTGTGCCGACATTTCCTCAGTTCTGTCTGAGTCAAAAAAATACTGCTATTTTGGAGGCAAACCTATACTGAGCTTTCTCTCATACTTCTCTCCATGTTTTTGTTGTCTCTTTTTCTGTCTAGTCACATTTTTCACCAAAAACAACATGTGAGGATGAGTTTTACTGAGTGGCTTGAGCACAGGGTAGGTTATAGAGCTGCAAGCAGTCGGAAACTGTCAGCCTTACCTAATGGAATAACAGATAGAGGGCAAGAATAATAGCTCCCTTGTCTGCTAGTCTATTAATAGAGGACCCATCAACATTGCAAAATGACTGGTAATAAGACTATTTTAAGGATGGGGGTGAACCTTAGAAATAAATGAACTTTCATTGCTAGCAGGATTACTACGGCATAAATTAAATGCTTTGAGAAATTGTTTCATTACTGGGCAGAAATATGGTATCAAATGTTAGTTATTGTTGTTATTTTTTATTATTCTGCTTTTTTAAATGTTTAGTCATTCTTTTTCCCTTTAACATCCATGTCCAAAAAACACATAGAACTTCTGACCTAGGAATATATTTATACAACATCACAAATCTTTTCCATGGCAACAGGCCTTGTCAAGCTGTCACAAGCACTGTAATGACAGATTTCCAAGCAGCTCCCAAATAAATATGATGCTAGCATGTTGCTGGAGAGAAATGCTTTCTGTAAGTGATGGGTAGCTCGAAGCATCTGGCCCAGAGGTGCAGGTAGAACAGTTAAGAGCCAATACCCCACCAAGAAAACTAGTAGGAGATTCAATATTCAGTTAAGTCTGAAGCCTTTATATTTGGAAAACAACGGAGAATAAAGGCTAGTTCTTGAGATCTTTTGTCACAAAATTAAACGACTGACCTCAGTTGAAAGGACTTCTTGAATGAATAACGATCACTTCTCAAGAGCTGAAGGACTGGATCCCTCCAAGTCAAGAAAGACTTTGAGTGACAGCTGGCATGGACTCTGCAGTGCATAGATCATTAAAAGGTCCCAAAGAAATGAAGGAATTCAGAACTGGGCATTGGGATCTAAAAAAAATCTGGAAGTCAGATTCTGCCTTTGAGATATTTTCTGCCTCTTGCTGGATTCCACTGGAGGCAGCAACTAGTAGGAAAAATTTTATTTACAAATGAGCAGCAGCAATGACTTATGAGAAGTGGGTTCAGGCTGTCCCTCCCCTTGATATTTACAAGCAGCAACATTTAAATAGGATATCTCTTAAGGAGGCATAGTCTTATCCACCTACCTGTCAACAAAGTACCAGAGAATACCAAGTGGAGCCAGATGCTGTTCCATGTATTTTTTACTTAATGATCATAAGAGTGGAACTCTGATACTAATTTTGGTACTATTGTACATTTCTTCTTCCATCTCCATCTCAGAACCCCCTCCAACAGCCTTATCTTGCTCTTTTCCTCCCCTTACTCACTCTCAGCTTTATGCCTTCACTCATGGTGCCTCCTAACACATTAAACAGTCTCCATGACCTCATCTGTCAAATGTCCTTTTATTCACATCCAAAAATCTCTTAAAACCCACCTCTTTCAGTAAGCAAGCTTTCTCCTATTATAATTTATAATTTTGTCTGTCTTTTTTTCTTCTTGTCTGTCTTTACTTTTCGCATTGTAAAAGACAGAGCTGGTAGTATCATCAGTACCTAAAATTGCCTGACATTTCCCATTACAAGATTTTGTTTTTGGTTGCTTATAATTTTGCAGCTTTAAATTACTTGGACTGAATTTTTCCATGCCAGGTGTCTCAAGCAAAATTTTTCTGGAAAGTTTCAGCTAGACTAGTTTAGACAGTTCTGAAAATGCAATTAAGGAAGAATGCCATGGTTTAGCCATTTGAAAGAATTCTTACAGGCACTTTGTTCAAAAGCACTTGGGTTTGGTGTAGAGATTTCAAGGATCCAGGGAATCCTTTGGTCTAACTCTGTCTGTACCCCCAGAAAAATATCAGTCTGTGGCCCACCCCCAAAATCTCACTTAAAACTAAAGCTTAATGGAGAATTGTGAGTCTGGCAGCTAAAGCTCTAACGCAGTAGGGGCTGGAGTGGAAAAAGTTACGAAATTCCAGAATTAAGGCTGCTTGGTAGCTTTAACAAGACTCCCACCTTGTGTGTAAGCTGCTGTTGCATTCTATATTTAATTATGTGATCACACAGAGATTTTTTTCCCCCCACTGGGCCTGGCCTCATGCAGGGCACAGGACTGGCCTGTGCAGCCTGTGGTGAAGAAGGGCTCATTTGTTTACTGAATCTGAAAGGCACCAGCTCAAGAGCAGTGGGCATGGGAATTAAGAAGGAGGAAAAATTGTGCTTTGCGTAGTCAAAGGCTTCCTGGAGATTTGGATGTTGCTTCTATCCCTGCCGAAAGAGAGAAGATTTTAAGAGGCACTTAGCTGGGCAGCTCCATGGAAAATATTCAGCGTCTACAGTTGAGTGGATGAACTACGGATTTTAGAAAAATAGGAATCTGATTGTATATATAAGGGCAATATGAATATATACACTTGAAAGAGGTCTGAATTAAAACTTCAGAGACTTAAAATTTAGGTTTTTGTGTTGTGCTCTATAGCTTTTAGTCTCTTTTCAACTAGAAAAATGGTGTATTACACTGTTAAGCCTCCACAGCTTGTTAGATTGGGACCCCATCTCTCTAATCCCTGTCAAGGTAAATCAGGTTAAAACCTGCATTTCTGAATGGCAGCTCTCACATCCAATATATGCCCCAAAATAATTATTTTCAGGATCTGGACCTTGTTTAAGACAAAGTGCCGGAGGTGGTGTTCAGAAAGCAGATCCTCAAAAACAGCTGATAACTTCAATATTTTCATACAGAATTAAGCAGGTGTCAGGGGAAGGTATCAGGATGTCACAAAGACTGAAAGGAAAGTCTCATTCTCATCTCTGCAAATCCATCTCTGGCAGTGGAAAGGGACGACAAGATGGGATGCACATGGTATTGCAAGGACAGAGGGATAGGGCCTTTTTGTGTAAATGGGAAACTGCTCTGAGGACACATAAAATGTTCATTTGAATAAAACACTTGGGAAAAAAATAAGGAATATGCTCGGCATTCTGGCAGAATTTTATCAAACTGCTAAGTTTTCCTAAGTTTTCCATGAAGCCGTGGACATGCTGCATACAGAGTAAAGCAAAATAACAGCTAGTGGTGTTTGATCAGAGCAATATCTATATCCCACTAGATTCCAATTAGTTGCCAAAAACTACTGTGTACACATGACAGAGGTTAAAATTGCTCAGAAGGTTTTCTTTCTGAAGCTGTTTTATTTAGAACACAATTTATTAGTCATATTCAGTTAGCACTTCCTTAGAAGTGAACTCAACTTCATCACATTAAGAGCTGAGAGTAAAAAGGATAATTAACCAAACAACTAAATTGTTTCCTACAATTAATATTCAAATCCTTAGTAAAGCATTTATATTTCTTAAAATGTAGTCTGAGCATTTTATCTTGAAGTAATTTTTTTTGGTAGAAAAGTAGCACAAAAATCTTCTAAATGGGTCAGACTCCCATTGCACTGAAGTCAGCTCCTTGTTTTAGGAACATGTGTGGATTGATATATCCCTCACAGTCACATTTCTTTACACAGGAAGGCGGAAGAGCTCACTTTGAATTAAGAAAAGGTAAGCCTCATTCAGTAAGGCAGAAGTTTTATGAACCCTTGAATTTATTTCATATTTGCCTTCTTTTCAAGGTTTAATTACAAAAACAGCCTAAAAGAATCCCCTGAAACTCCACCATCAAATTAACTCAGAGCTGCATGTCTCTGCTGCAGAACAAATATCCCTTGTAAGTGTTAGACATTTTGAGGGGGGTGGATCTTTTTAAAGAAATTATTCTTGCTGTGCTTAATATGACCTTTTCTTGACCGGCAAATTTTCTTGTCTCTCAGGCTTGTTTTCCTGAATCTCTCCTAAGCAGTCTGAGAGCTCAGTGCAGGCTGAGCAATGCCTCAGACTCTGCAGTCTTCCACGGAGTTTCTAACTAGGTTAAACATGTTCACCCACCCTTGTTCTGAATTGCCATATGCCTGCAACTTCAGTGAGCTTTGATGGATGTAGCTGTGAGGAGGCATTTCAGAAAGACTCCTGGCTCTTCTGTTCAGCTTGTTGCCACCAACGACTGAATTGTTTACCCACACAGCATTTTTGCAGTTATTGAGAATTTTTGATCAGCTTTGCTTAATTTTTGCAGTTACTGAGAATTTTTGATTGGCTGCGCTGAAATTCCAGGATTTTTTTGCTCACTATCCCCAGAAACAGGAGATGAAAAGTAAAGAATTTATTAACTGTGCTCTACAGGTGACAAGACCAAGGAACAAGTAAATCAAAAGGCTTGCGCAGAGTCATGCAGTGAAGCATTTCCACCATCATCTCTAAGATTCCTGACTTTTAGGACCAGCGTGACAGCTACATGATTACATACCACAATTTAGGGCTGTTCTTTGATCAAGGTAAACTGGCACTTTTGGCAAGCACAGATTTTGCTCCTGTGCTCTTCCTCCCCGAAGATGGTACAGAAGTGCCAAAACTCCAGCTGTGACAAATGTTTTTCTGTGCAGGAGGTACCCAAGGTCACAGTGATTAATCCAAAAGACCATTTCCCAGTGGATTATCTCAGATGATGTTTTCTAAAAAAACGCTCCATATCACACATGGACCAAAGTTCACATAACTCTTCCTCTGGACCCTTCTCTCTGTCACACTGTGTTTGCTGACACCAGAAGTTTAGTGTCTAGGGGAGAGCAGTGAAAGCTACAGGATTTTGTGGAGCATATCAGGGAGAGAAGAGAATGTGACACAGCTCGTGTCTCTTCATCTGAGGTGCCTTATGCACTGCCATCTCTTCACCTAAGGGGTGGAATATTTTTTATGCCTGACACACTCTTCATTTCAGCATATTTCCAGACAGGAGAAGCCACATTTGTTCTATGAGCTAGAAGTGCCAGGCTTTTGCCTGGGTAGATATGCTCTGGGAGATTTTTGCCATCCAGACATCATTTCTGTCTCCTTATCTGGAGCACGAAAAGTCTGGAGATGCCACATTGCCATGAAGCAGAACAAATAGGTTATTAAGGGCTTGCCTCACGTAAGCCATGCAGAAAAGATTTTGACTTTAATGAATCAAGGCAAAGGATGAATAACTGAAGGTCTAAGTCTCCGGATGACCTACTCTGTAATATTTTTGCTTCAGCTTGCAGGAGCCTAAGTTCTGAACCAGCATACTATGGAGAAGGGTCTGGAGTGCATGTCTTGTAAGGAGCAGCTGAGGGAGCTGGAGGTGTTTAGCCTGGAGAAAAGGAGGCTCAGGGGGAACCTTCTCACTCTCTACAATCGCCTGAAAGAAGAGTGTAGCCAGGTGAGGGTTAGGTCCTGCTCCCAGGTAACAAGTGACAAGGTAAGAGGAAAAGGCCTCAAGCTGTACCAGGTCAGGTTTAGGTTGGACATCGGAAGGAATTTCTTCACAGAAAGGGTGATCAGATTTTGGAACGGGTTGCCCAGGGAGGTGGTGAAGTCACCACCCCTGGAGGTGTTGAAAGAAAGACAGGATGTGGCACTCAGTGCCATGGTCTGGTTGACATGATGGTGTTGCGTCATATGTTGGACTTGATAATTTGAGGCCTTTTCCAATCCGATTCTCTGTGATTCTGTGTAATTCTGTCATTTTCATGCTAGTATGCTGTTACAAAGATTATTTGTGTGGGGCTTTTGACTGAATTTTTTAATATTTTTTTTTAAGAGGACCTTTCTCTACATCTCTGCAGCCTCCAAAGGACAGGGTGGTCTTGTATGTGGCAAACGCCTCTTTCCCTTGATGCTGCACCTGGGCACACACAGTCCTCTTGCTGTCTAATCCAAGATGCTCTGTGGTCTGTTTCCAAAACAATTTTAGTGTGAAAAAACCCCACATTTTCTTATATTTTCAAGACATTCACCAGGAGAGGAAATTCCATGCTAAATTTAAGTATGAGATACAAGTGGGCACTGGCAGAAGATGTACATACCACAAATGGAGTTCTCAAACTGCTGAAATTACATCCATTCCTTATTTTCTGTAATGGTCTGGTAAACACACCACATATAGACCACACTTACCTTAAAAATACATGTGCATGATGTATTTTAAACCAAATCAGCTTTCCCTGCAAAGCCAGCTCAGACAAAACACCTTCTTACCTCTCAAAATGGATGGAGCTTCTTGATTTCTGGATATTCCTGGAACATCACTGCAGATGGGCACTACACTACTAAATAGCCAAGCTGGAGGCTACATGCAGAAGAATCACATATTAAATATATATGTGATTTACTGCAGAATTTTTCCTATTAATGCACATTATATTGACATTTACTGTGAGAATTCATGCTTCATAAACATGGAATTGTTCTGTTTTCTCAATTTGTGCCAGTTTCCTATAAATACAGAAATTAGGTAGTTATCATGAAAGCTATCTGATGGAATTCAAAAATAGATAAACAAAGAATAGCAATGCAATTTGGTCATTAAAATTCTAAAAAAACCAAACAAAAAATATATCTGCCCATTATCCTTTTGATGAATCTGGCCTTTTGCCTCAAAACCACTACTAATTTCAGCTGGCATAAGAGGAGCATTTTATGAATCCTACCCAATGTTCACAGCACTGAACTGGAAATGCCAGTCAATAACAGCTCACTATCATTATCCAGATGAGAGGCAAATTAAGCATGGGAACACGATGCTACTGCAATGTAAAGGTTGAAATGCAAAGCAACAAAAGCAAGAAAAATTTGGACTAAGATTGTTTACACAAAAACTTAAGAATTATCGTGGCTGGATCTGAATTTGTATTTTTTCTCAACACGCTGGAGCATCCTTGCAAAGATACAGGTGGAGCACTGCATTGAGTCCTACAGAATTTATCTTTTCCAAACAATTCTGCTAACCAAAATAAAAACGATTTGCAGGAAAGATAGAATACAGCCAAGGCTCTGTCTAAAATTGGCCTTCTTCCTTGATAACTTGTCTTCCCACCACTTAAGCAGCCCACTTGAATGGCCAAGTTCCCAAGATTGTTTCAACCCCTCCTGGCAGCTTCTTCTGGGATGCTGTCAGTTTTGCACCTGAATGACTCCACAGAACCCAGCTCCCACACCAGCCAAGATTTTAAAACTATAATTCTTCTTTCAAAACTTGAATTCTTCAGCATTTTGGGTGGGAGGAGAAGGACCAGTTTGAAATTCCCCAGAACTTTGCCCTTCTGCTTCTTTGGAGAGTTTGTGCTCTGGCAGTGCCTCCAAGAAATGTCCCCAAGTATCAGAGTCCAGGCATCCAACCTAAGCACACCAGGTGAGTCTAAACTTTGTGACTGTTTTCTCCACAATTTCTAAATCTTTCTTTGGAGTCAGAGTGAAACTGGCTGCTTAGAAAACCTTTGAAATGGAGGTTGCACCTCCATTGTGAAGAGGGCAGGCTGGGCCCAAAATACACAGGAAACATTTCATTTCCTCTGGCAGCTGAAGCATCACTGACCTGAAAGAAATTACCTGACAATTTAGGACATGAAGGTTTGACTGACATTACAAGGACCGTAGATATAACAAGAAATTACTTGGAGCCAGAGTTTAATAATCTTATACTGAAGAAAAAAAAAAGAAATTTATACCAATTAAATTAATTTGGATATGAGGCCACACTTTACAGAAGTGTGAATCATGCAAGGTCATGACCGGAGCTTTTTAGGAAGAAATACTATACATTTATTAAAAAAAAATTAATCTGTTTTCCCCTCAATAACTTTACTTCCCCTGATCAGAGGTGGTTAGAATTCTTTCTGGGCACACACATGTGTGTGTATGTAGCCAGGTATTTTATAGGCAAATTTGTTTAATTTCTTTAATCCAATTCTTGGACCTGCTAATTCTAGTGTGGATATAGCTGGTGTTTTTTTTAGTAGGGATTTTGGATAAAATCAGTTTTTCTTTTGACTAACATAACCCAGAGGTTAAAAAGTCAGTGGTAGTGGGCTCGCTTATGGCAAGTAAGGGAAGTGTTAATGTGAAAAACCCCTCAGATTAGACTATAGGGTAAATCCAAATAAAAAAGACAGTCAGTGTAAAAAATGACAACACATCACTGTGGAAGATGAGAATCAATGCAGTTCTTTTACATGACAGATTTTCTATTCAGACTAAATATATTCTGTCTTGAGCATATTGTGTATTGCCCTGACATCATTTTGCCTTTATTCACATACTGTGGTAATGCTATCTACAGCATATAGACTCCCATTGACAGCATTTTGCCTTTCCTCAAATCATAACATTGTCTATGTAGACATCCACTGACATTGTTTTGCCTGTATTTTCCACTATAGACTCACAGTGACATTGTCTGGCATTTCATTATGTTCCATCTCAGCAGGGTTCAGCAGGGTTTTACACCAATTAATTAAAGTTATAGCCAGGTTTCAGGGTGCTCTAATAACACAAGCTGGCTTCCATGTATTACTGAAGGATCACAAAATGGTGCTCTCTTAGGCATTTATAGGTTTCTTAATTTAGGAATGCTTTAACAGTATAACTAGTGGGACGATCAAAATTTTACTAGTTTAGATGGAGTTAATACATCTATAAATGTGCTTTCTCTTATTTAATGAATTTCAAGTCTTGCTGGCAATGGCTAAACAAGAAGTTGCCAGCATGAGGTTACATCAGTGAATCTGATGAATATCAGTGTTACCAGTTACACCAGTGAATCTGTGGTCTGTGCTGGCATGTGCACTGTGGGATGGAATCTCTTCTCCCAGCTGTCCCGGCACATCTGTCCATGCAAATGCATGGAACATAAGCCTGGTTTTGCTCTGCAACAGGCTTGCAAAACACTTGGTTTAAAACAGGGTTTAAGATTAATTTTATAGCATCTCACTGGGCCTAGATATTTCTGACAGCACTGGAATCCCTTGTGGTATACTGAGTGCAAATGCAGATGTGGAAAATGTGAATTTAGCGGATGCAATTCTATATTGTTATTTTCTAACACGTGAAGTATTATCACAGTTCAGGGATGTGTGCATCCACAGGTTAAAGAAAAGCTCACATAATTTATTTTGAAAAGGCTTCTAGGGTTTTATAATGCATTGCCTCTATCTGGTAAACAGAAAACTGGTGTTACTTCTTTTTATTTTCTCTAAGCAAGGAAGCCTTTTCAAGGCATAGAAACCATTTATCTGTCTTAGTCAAGGTGATTTCCATACCAAGGCCATTGTCCCTGCAGTGAAACTGTGATTATGTGGAGAGTAATTGTGCGTGTGCATATCTGTATACCTTTACATTGTTTCCAGATAAAATTAATGAAAAAGCCCACAGTGAATACAAGGAAATATGCTTTTCCTGCCTTTCAGAGCAGCATTAGTATCTACTTCATATTTTAATGAATTACTGTGCTGGTAAAAGCTGTGTCTGTCCATCATCTGCTGAGCCAGAGTGGTCTTCATTATGCTGCAGTTTGCTCCCATGAAATGCAACACAGACTGAGGCACTATCATCATCAGGAGCAAAATAAAATCTTGTCATATACAATACTGACAGCAAAATGGAAATGCTTGGAAAAGATGATTATCTATTGAAATATATATAGTCCAGAGGGCAAATGTTCATTCAACACATTGACAACAAACATGTAGCATCTTTTATGAATGCTGTCTTTCCAGTTCCCTCTGTGTCTTTGGATATCTCAGCATATGTACAGGGCCTTATTTCTTCTATCAGCCCAAATCCTGAGACAGTGTCAAGTGCCATTGCTCTGCAGAGTTTGCAGATGTAGACTTCTCACAGTGGGTGAGAACAGTGCCTGGAATTTGTGCATGACACTTTGCTAGTCTAAACTTAAAGTTCGAATTACATTTGTTTTGTTGTTATGTTGGTTTTGTTTGATTGTTGTTTTGGTTTACTTTTTTTTTTCCTAAAACATTTCCATTAGCAAGATGGTGCTTTTTTAGTTCTTTTTCAAAGACAGTCTGGAAAGTTTTTAAATTAACTTTTCCATACAGAAGCCTGAAGCCCAGATGAAATAACATTGTACAGTAGTCACTTTTTTTTTTTACTGCAGCCACATGTAACTGTGGCAGAAAATGATTAAAACAAAGTGAGACTGTCAGACTTTAAAGTGGGTTTAATTTCTTTATGAGCATTGTCTATCATTTGATTCATAATTATTTTATTTCATGCTGTCATCCTATGAGAACTTGTCAAAAAGCTTTTGAAATCCTAATAAGTAGGTTCACAGGGTCTTCTTTGGCCACAGTTTTCCTAACCTTTTCAAAGAAGGCAGAAAGCCTTTAAATTAAGCTGATCTGCAGGCAGCTAATTTTTGTAGTGTCAGAAAATCACTGACTTCTGTAGTTTGGGCTATTCTTTCAAATATAAACATTTAAAAAATAAAACTGAAACAGCTTTTAATGCAATCTGTGTTTACTAATACAAGCTAATAAAATCACATAATATTACTTAGTATTGTGCTAATGGGTATTTCTTTATGCTATATGAAAACTGTATTAATTGATGTTATACATTGCTACAGTACTTGCTGTGCAGCCCAGAGGAAGAACAATTTTCGACTTTGCTAACACAGTATTTACCAAAGCCATAAAAAAAACCTTTGGAGACATAAAAATATGAAAGATGTATTGAAGAGGTTTATTTGCTTTGCTTGTTATTGTGTTGTATGAATTTGGACTCAGGATGCCATGTAATAAAGGTGTTTGCTGCCTGTTTGGGAGATCTCAGGTATGTTTTCATGTAGCTCCTGGGAGTGACATCTACACCTCAACAGAGCTGTACCTTACACCACAGTAAAAAGAGGGGAACAAAGGTGATGTTTGTCCTTTTTAGATATCATAGAATGGCCTTGGTTGGAAGAGACCTTAAAGATCATCATGTTCCAACCTCACTGCCATGGGCAGGGACACCTTCCACTAGACCAGGTTCCTCAAAGTCCCATCTGACCTGGCCTTGAAGAGGGCAGCCACAGCTTCTCTGGGAAACCTGCGCCAGTGCCTCACTACCCTCACAGGGAAGAATTCCTTCCTAATATCCAAATCTAAACCTAATCTTTGTCAGTGTGAAGCCATTTCCCCTTGTCCTGTCACTCCAAGCCCCCGTCAACAGTCAGGTGTTGGCAGTCAGAAAGAAGCAAACTGAAGGAATAAAGAATGTATTATTATCTCAGTTGTGGAGTTATCCCAGTTGTTCACACAGTCTTCAACATATCAGATAAAACTGTAGCACTACAACAATTATCTTTGCATCCAAGCTCAGAGGATAGGTTGAACCCAGGGCAAGAAATGAGTTCAGACTAAGCTTAAAAGGAAATTAACAACATCCCACTAAAGCCAAGTGCTGGAGAGGCAGCAATGGGCCAGCAGGAAAAGGTGTAAGTTGGGTGTCACCGCACACTTTTGTGCAAAGCAAAGAAGCTGCAGAAGGCCAGAGGTCAACTTCAAAATGTCAGGTCTATGGGGAATCTCGATTTATCACTGCAAGGGTAATTTAAAAAGAAAGAAGGGACACACCTCTTGCGTTTTCCTATCTTTCTGAAGTAAAAATTAAAAAAAAAAAATCCTAAACTCAGGTACAGCAAAATAACAATAGTTACTTGAGAATAATCCAATATCCAACTCACAGAAGCGAAGGGACAAGGAAACTTTGCATACCAAACCCCCGAAAAGTATGGAGGTGACTTAAATCAGTTTTAAAATGCCTGTTGAATTTTGATGCTGTTTTCTCTACTGTGAATTTTGAGCCAGCAAGAGTTAAATAGGCTTTTCTGAAATTCAGTGTAAGCCTTATTTAAATGCACACTTCTGCTGAACAGGGTTTGAGAGCTCCTGAAAACCTATGGTGGCAATGATGTAACCTGACCTATCACCTTAACAATTTTATGTGTCCCACCATGCCATTCATGCGTGGAATCACTGGCAACAATTACAGGAGCATTGGGTGAGATATAAAATGATTCAACGTGACAGCTAAATGGTAGTTTTATTTGTTTATTATCTTGAAGAATCTTTATTTAAAAAACAGACTTTCCACTTCTTTCTGCATAGAGCAGTTGTCACACTCAGCATCCACTTGGATCTGTGCTTTGACCTGGATCTTTAGCTGTGTAGTGGCTGCCTGACATGTTTGACTTATTCCACTACTTAGAACAAGAGGGTAAAACCAATGCCCATTTAAATTACAATACTTCCCTGTAAAGACACCAGTGTATCTCATGGATAGTTCTGTTGGGCAGCTTCCCACCAAATGTTTAATGTTACACCTGGAACACAAAATTACAAACATATGGGTGCACAGTTCATTGACAAACTTATCAGCTGCTTAGTATTCTCCTGTTATTCCATCTAGATATTTTAAGAAAAGGAATAGCCCAAAACCATGCTACCTTATATACCTTTTATTTATTGTCTTCAAGAGTATTTAAGCAAGATCTGTATTTTATCACCTAGATGTCAGAATAGCCAGCAGTGCAGTGGGAACAACTGTTGTGGACAAGGTGAGGGACAGCCATATGAAACCCTCCAATTTTAACACCACAAATAATCAAAATGTGACCGGGAAACCCATCTGGGTGATAGCTCTGAACCGTATGGCACAGTCCTTCCACAAATTAAAAACCATTGGTCCATGTTTTGGGTTATCAAAACATTCTGGGTACCTTGAATAAGCACAAATTCCTATAACACAGAATACCATTATTTGAAAGATAAGTATGCCTACATATCTCCAGCTATACACTGTTATGTTTAAAGTACTTGTGTTTCTCCTCCCATTTTGTCAAGATCTCTGTAGTGCAGTGTTAGCAGATAAGGATTGGCATCTCCAGAGATAAGACACAGACCTTTTCTAATTCTGTTCAGCTCTATGTTATATGGTGAAGATTAAATTAATTTTGCGGCTCCAGGTCAGAGATCAGGTGAGTGGCAGCAAGACAACTACAGAATCTTTAGTATGGGAAGAGATAGGGTGGAATTGAACTGCAGGCTGTGGGATGTGCCTGCAGAGTTCCATGACAGGACGAAGAAGCACATGGCAGCACAAAGG
>QWTY01016753.1:0-17092 GCA_008033365.1 Pseudorectes ferrugineus
GGCTGAGCCACAATTCCATCAATCATATTGCAGAAGGTGCTTTCAGGGGACTCAAAAACCTACGTGTCCTGTAAGTTGCTCTCAGCTTTTGTCAGACCACACCCATGTTCCCTCCACAGTTTGTGTTCTGCTGGATGGTTCTGCTTTGGAGGTGCCTTGGGTGCCCATGTCCGGCAGTTTCAGGTTTCTGAAACCACCTCAGCAGACCAAAAATCCCTAAGGTCTCATTCCTGCAGCTAATAGCAGTATTTCCCTTGCTGCCATATTGACTTTAATTGAAATTCTTCAAAAAGATTATTTTCTTTTGGGTCATTCTGCACGCAGAAGGAACAGGGAATGATTCCTTCCACTGACAACACTGGAAATTTGAATATCCTCTTAAATGTGCTATTGAGCACTTCTGTTGTTACTTTTTAAAAAAGAACTGAATATTAAATATAAAATTATGGGCTAAGATGATGTTAAGAAAAAAACAATGGCAAAACAAAGAAATGTAGAGGTTGGGCTTGGGGTCTGACTGTACCAGAAGTGTAACAACACATGAAGCTTCACCCAGGCTTCGGTCCAGTCACAGAAATAAGAAGCTTTTGCAGGTACCGTGCAAGTAACCAGAAGTCTTTAATCCAATTGGGCTCATGAAATGTTCTGTGCTCTGATTTTCATGGTAAACCCTGAAAAACCAAAAAGTTGCCAAGGGCAAAGTTTCGTGTGCCCTAATACTGAATTGCAAAATGATCCATCCAGTGCTGGCTGTGGCCATTTACCACAGACTTTTATTTTAAAACCACTCACACAGTATAACACCTGGAAATGTGACACTGGAAAGGAGCTTGCTAATCCAAATACCAACTTGTAAGGTTTTAGGAGTAGTAGAGCCCATTAGACAGATCAGTGTGACCTCGGGTGTAGCATTATGCACTGTTAACCCAAAAGCTGTGTTAGATTGAAGGACATCTGGGCTTGTCTTATGAACATCAGAAGATGGGGAATCCAGTTCCATTCCTGCAGCTGTGTTGCCTCTGTCTCCCTACTGGAACCTGCAGGGCTGCTGGCTGCTTTCCTCCTCTCTGGGAGCTGCAGGCTCAGCACCTTCATCTGGCACACCACAAAGTTCTCACAGTCCTTGTGACAGCACAGACACGTTCCCAGGCTGGTTGGGTTCAGCAAACTGATTTAATTCTTCCTTCAAAAGAAAAAAACACACTTTGATACTTTTATTCCTCTTCAGAAGCCCATTGTGGCCTGAGTCATTAAAAGGAAATGGGAACAGAAAGATCTCCCCTCTTTACAGTACTTTCTGCATCTTACTCTTTTCTTTATTGAAGTTCATAGTGAAGGAAGTGACTGGAAAGTGAGTTTGGGTTTTGTTTGCTTTTTTTAAACTTAAGCCAAAGCCTTTCAGCCACTGGGCATTCAGAAAGGGACCTCTCTGAGGCAGCTGTCAAGACCGGAACTAAAGGTTTCCAAAGAAAAATGGAGGGGAAGGGGAGCTGGTCGTTCTCTTTGCTCTGCAGTGAATGTGGAGCCTCTTTTATGTCCAGGGCAGAGGGGGGAGGTGGAGAGGGAGTGTGTGAGTGAGCTCTAATTTAATAAAGAGAAAGGCCTATTGGGTCCTGCACCTGGTGAAAAAGAGCCGAGCATGCTTTAATTATGGGCTATTGTTGGGGAGCCTTTGGTGGGTGTGAAACTGCTGAAATGTGGAGCTATTCAAATAGAGGTCAGGCCCGGAGACCTCTGAGCACAATGATTAACAAGGCTGCGAGCATTCAAGCTCAGCCAGCCAGAAAGAATAGGAAATTGGCAACAGGGGCTGGGAGAGGAGTTGGAATACAAAGAGAGCTGGGCTAAAATACCCCACTCTTTTTTTCTCCCTCTCTCTATTTTCACTCATTTGTTAAAAAGGTTTTTATTCCTGCTTTCTAACACTAAACCTTTGAGTTGCCACTGGATGAACAAGCAATACCATTTTCTTTCCCTTTTTCAAGAAAACACAATGTGTGGCAGTCAATTAATAAAAGTGTGTGTCAGAGCTCCTACAGGCTCTTCCCACTTGTCTGTCTCTGCCATGGGAAAGGGTTTGCTGCTCCAAAGACCAGCAGCCCGTGGTGAAACTGAAGAGGAGAAATGTCTGAGAAGGGATTTTCCCTTAAAAAACAAACAGAACAACGGACATTGGCTTGGCAACTGTTGGGAAAATGTAGAAACTGAGCTCCAGGAGGATGTATTTGCTCCTGCCCCACTCGGATGGTGCTGGAAATGCCAGCACATCAAAGCATGTCTCCTGGACTCGTCTCTTTGGCCACCACAGCATTATGTGCGCCCACACCCCACAGGGATGAGGAGTTTTTGTCCATCCCTTTGGCACAGAGCAACCCACAGATCACCCTGACATCCACAGTGATGCTGGCTAAGGCCAGGGCTCTCCAGGGACGTGAGATTCAGGTCTCAGGCTGAAGCCAGCTGAGAAACAGGAATTGTGCCTTTTGGCCATCTCTGTTCACATCTTTAGTTCACCCTAAAGCAGTGAAAGGAGCAAAGACTGCAGCCAGCTGAGGGAAAACCATTCCCATATTCCCACTGGGGCTTTCTTTTAAATTTCTTTTCCCTTCTTGTGAGTTACTGTCTATTTGTGCTGCACAGCCCAGAAGCCACACTGTGATGCCTGTGTCTGGAGTGCTGCAAAATGCAGGGGGACTTGTTTTTCTTTTTTTGGTCTTAATATTTTTTTATCTGGAAACATTCTGATAATCATCTTCAAAAGGTGCCAAAGGAGTACCTGAGGGCTCAGGGGTTATCTGGATGGTGAAGTTTGCTTTGGTGTTGGGTTTTGCCAGGTTTTAAATCAGAGTGATGTAACAAAACCAACAAAGCCTATTTAGTTTTTCTTTCTTTTTACTTAACATTGGAAATGATGAATTTCTGTCTGTGTTGCTGGGTATTCATTGCTAGCTGGAATTAAAAGCTGGGAGGGAAGGATTTTTAAACAGACTGTTTAAACAGCTTTTGTGGATCTCTGTGTTTGTTCTGTGTGCTTGTTTTTCTTCAGACCTCTTTGACTCTTGTAATTGATGGTCAATTTGAAAGCCAAAAGAAGCTAACTCTGAAAAAGGAATTCTCTTGTTTTTTTTTAAATGGTTACACAAAGTTAGGCTGGTGTAGTGATGCTGGCGCTTTCCTTTGTTGAGTTTTCAAGTTCATTGCCAGAAAAAATGCAGCTTTGTAGAAAATACACCAAATCATCTTCCTAGGATTCAGCTATAGACAAATACACGTATACACTGGAATACCCAAAGTGATCTTATTTCATTCTTATTAGCATTTAAGGACAGCTGTTTCTTTCAGTTTAATTTTGGCAGTTTATTTTAGTTTTCCTCCTTCTGTTTGGATGCACGGAACTAGAAAAGGACAGAAACCTACTTGGTAAAAAGTAGCTGTCTCAGAGGGTTTCAGCTAGGAACAAGCCTGAGCTCTTTCTGGATTGCACCATCCCACCATGTGTCAGTGCAGGAGAAGTGATTAGTGCTGCTTTGCTGCAGGACTCTGCATTTTCTGGTAACTGTCAGGAGAAAATGGGAAGCTCTCATGTGGCACTCTCCAACTTCCTCCACTTGTTTGTAACAGTGACATTGGGACTAAGGTGCTGATTCCGAGCTCTCTCTTGTCCTCTCCCCAGGGAACTGGACCACAACGACATCTCGGGCACAATAGAAGATACCAACGGAGCCTTTACAGGCCTGGAGAACCTGAGCAAGCTGTGAGTATCCCTGGGCTTGGATTCTGCAAGCCAGTTTTGTTGTGTGCCTGTGTGGGGTTGGGTCTGTCCCTTTTTGTGCAGCCTCTCTCATCTTGGAACAAGACAAAAATCAACAGAAAATCTGAGATGTAATAGTTTTGCAGGCTCACTGCAAGAGTGCAAATGTGGTTTTCAAGCACTGATGTTTCTAAGCAGGTAGAGGCAATTATTTCCTTTCAAAATGGTGAACAGAGGCTGCCACATACTGCAGTTCAGACACACAGGAGAGAGAAATTTAAGCTGTTTTCGTGTATAAAATTCAGCACAACCATTCCTCACTTCTAAAAGCAAACAAGCAACAAAAACAACCCCTTGCAATCTTCAGTGAGGCACTGATTGATGCAGCAAATAACAATAAACAGAAGAGAAAAATCGCCCCACTTCCTGTTACAACAGAGGATTGAAACAGGATTTGTTTCTGTGGGATACTCTGTCTGAGAGTGATCTTTTGGGCTCGGTTCCATGTGCAGTGACAATAAAAGGCACCATGGGGCACGGGCTCTTAAAGAGATAAAAAGAAACCCAAGGCAAGCATGCGCCTTGCAAATGTTTATGGCTTGCTTGGCCTTCGCAAGGATTTTCACATTGCTCTGTACAAGTCCCTATTCCATTTGAAATGGGTGATATAAATCAGCCCTGTCAGAGGAGTCTCTGATGGCTTGTGACAAATCAAGAGTCTCTAATCATTACCTCTTGCCTTTGTTGAAGTTCTCAGCACCCCCCATGCCGCTGTCTCTGATGCTGGGATGGCACAGCCAGAGGTGCAGTAAAAGTACCTCGATGGATAGCAGATGGCTGGAATGAATCCTGGCAGGCGGGATATTGTCACGCTCTCATTAGAGACTCCTCAGGGAGTGGGACGAGCCACGGCAGGGTTTGTGGGGATGTAGTGCTTAGAGAAGAAAAATTTGAAATCACAGACAGAGATGGCATTTGATCATTGGGGAGGGGAGTCACTGGGTCCACGCAGAGGGGAACCAAGTTGTAGCTGCAAGTAAACTGGGGCAGAAGGCAGAGAAGGATTTAAGGATGGGGGAAGCCAGGCGGGGAAGCAGAAGTAGTGTGGGGGTGAGAGAGAAGTCAGTAAGAATTGCTGTGCACGCAGAGTCAGGGAATCTTCCCACGACTGCCAGAAAAAAGGCAGAGGAGCAGATGTGGGTAGAAGAGTCCTTGGCTGCCTGACTGGAGTGTTTGGTTTATCTGAAGAACCCAGTGAAACCCTGTGAGCAGCTGGAAGGGTGATGGGAGCAGAGACTTTATCCAGTGGGATTTGCAGGCTGTAGGGATTACGAGTCTGTAGTGCTGCTTTGACAAGGGAGGGAAGGTGGTGGAAAGGAGCAGAGAGAGCTGTCCTGGTGGGACAACCACTGCTGGTGGCACATCCCTCCAACAGGGCCACTGGTATGGGAGCAAAAGTAGTGGTCCCAAGTGATTAGGATATGTTAGAAATGCTGTGTGCAGATAACAGGAGAGTGGTGAAAAATCCAGAGGGGACAGCATCGAAGGAAAGAGTTTAGCAAAAGGATTGAGTCGGAAAGCAGGAGCAGTGAGCCCTGATGAGCTGTGGGGGTCAGGCAGAGGCCAGGAGGAACAGCAAGGAGCAAGAGGAGGAAGGAAGGGGGCAGGGGCAGCCTGTGGGGTTATGTGCTGGGAGCTCTGGGCAGAGCAGCTATTGCTCTCCCCTGTGAAATGCCATGGCCTGATGTGAAGTTTATCACCCAGCACAGGGAACACCTCCAAAAGATGGCTGGTTTGGGCTGCCAGTAGCCAAGGATGCACTAAGGGCTTGTGCAAGTCTAAGGAAGTTTGGTTTATATCTTTCTTGCCTTTGTTGACTGATGTGTGTCACTGCACATGGACTCGGGCCAGCTCTGAGTCTGGCTGAGGGACGTGTGCAGGGAAAGTTTGTGCAGGGGATTGCAGCACATTTCATAGCCTGGAAGAGCATGTGGATCAGGTTGGTTTGGGGCAGACAGGAGTGGTTTGATTACTTAACAGAGTGAACTGCTGTGGGACACACAGCTTGCTGGGATTGTTCACTGTCAGCCAGAGTGTAAGGCTAAAAAACACTCAGAACATGAAATTATTTTATTATTATTTCTTGAGGCATTTTGAGAATACTTGTGAGTGGTCACTTTTAAAGGGATCTCCTCAGAACTGTTTTAGCTTATCAGCACATAAATCCCAAACTGGTGATTTCTAAGGCTGAAGTGAGTATCAGGATTTTTTTGTAAATAAAGATCAGCCCTTACAGCAAACATTTCACTGTGTGATTTAGGGCCTCTGTTTAAACCGTCAACCGCTTTAAATGCATTAGCATACAAAAAATAAATGGGCACTTCAGAGGAGACCTTCCGATGAATTAATAATCACCTCAGCTCTGTGGAGATTGCCTTAAAAGCCGTTCCCCTTTGATCTGGCACAGATTAGCCTCTGAAAGGATTTAGCACAGAGAGGGTTGTTCGCTGACATGAAGGTGTTAAATAGAGATGGAGAGGCCAGTCACTTTAGCCTTCTCTGAATTATATATGAAGCTCTCCAGGATGGAGAGCACAGGCCTAAATTAAAATGTTGCTTGAAGAAAGAGGGAGTCGAGAAGCAGTGAAGCATAAAAAGCACCGGTGGCATCGCTGCAGAACAAGGAGGTTCCTAATTATTCAAGCTGCTAAATGTAACCGGCTTTTTGATGGCTCACTCAGCGAGATCTTCCTGCAGGTGCAAAACTGGCTGGAGGAGAAACCGCTGCAATGAATTGTGTGCCTGGCATGTAATTACACTGGTGCAGTCTCCAGGAGAGCTTGTGCCTGGCTCTGCCCCGTGGAGGAGGTTTTGGACAGCAGTGGGATGGCTAATTGTGGCCGTGTTCTGCTGCCTTCACATTCCAGCCTTCCACAGCCCTTTGATGGGGGCTGCGGGGTTCAAATTCTCAGATTTGTGGAGGCAAATTGAAATTGATTGAAATTAGTTGCAAGGAGTAATGAGTTTGCTGAGGCCTGACTTATGTGTGTTAGGTATTTCTTATGTCCAGCCATCAAGTCGTGTGCACCCACACAAGTGGTGTAGTTGTGTATTCCCATCCCCAGATGTGCTGCTTATCTCTGCACAGATAAGTAAACAGATACCAGCAGTATCTCCAATTTTCAAAGTCCAAAATCCACTGAACAATAATAGAAATCTGCAGCTATCAAACCCAAGCTCAGCATAATTTTTTCAACAGCAGTTGCCCATCTAACTTCCATTAGAATCATGAAGGTTGGCAAAGATCTTTAGGATCATCAATTCCAACCATTAACCTAGCACCATCAACCATGCTCATCATTAAACCATGTCCTGAAGTGCCACATCCACATGTTTTTTGAACACTTCCAAGAATGGTGACTCTACCACTTCCCTGGAAAGTCTCTTCAATGCTTACAACCCTTTCTCTGAAGAAATTTTTCCTAAAATCTAATCTAAACCTCCCCTGGCACAACTTGAGGCCATTTCCTTTAGTCCTTATTTTATCCTTACCTCGTCCTTATAACACCCCTGTTTAGGGATATGGCTCCAGAAATCTGTGTGTCTGGATGCAGCCAATTGACCAGAGTTTACATATAGTAAATTATTTACTGTATTAATCATTCTAATGGATTTTTCAAAGCCTTCATTAATGCAACATCCCTTTTACCAAATGATGGCACACATGATTGCACACATCCTTTGGTGCTGGGGGTCTTTGAAACTGGGATTTCTGGGAGCCAATATATAACCAAATTATCCTGACATTTGAAAAGTGCTTTGTGGAAAGCCTTGACAAGTTCTTGGAAATGTGTTTGCTCATGGAATGGCTGCACATGCTCCATCTTGTACCCCTCTCCTTTCCCTGGACAGTAAGCAAGCAGTGGGACCATCATAGTGTTAAGTCTTTTTTAGGGTGCAGATACAGGTTGCAACCTATATTGAAGTACAACTCTTGAAGGAAAAGTCAAAATCAAATGCAGCACCAGATGTGCCTTTTTTTCACCGGAGGTGTGGGTGATGACTTGCACTGGACACCATGTGGTGATAACAGATGCACCTGGAGGATAAACCTTACAGGGAGCCTGGGGAAGGAAAGCATTCCTAATTAATAACACTGGTTGGTGTTTTATTAAAACAGGTGAGGAGACCATCCATTTGGCACGAACCCTGCCCCTGGCCAATAGCACTGGTCAATATTTATGGAGAACTGTTGCTTTGGAGATGGCAGCTGGGCTGGGACCTCTCCAGCTGGCTGTTTTCTGGTGATAGTCCCCCTCATGCCACTGGTGATTTGGAGGAATGCTCTCTGGTCACAGAGGCAAGCAAGCCCACTCCTCAGCTCTGGACATTACCTGTTCTGCCCTTTGCTCCTTGAAATGATCCCTTGGCTATGATCTGTTGCATGATGTTACTTTGCTGTTGTATTTGCAAGGAAGGAATGAGCAGTGCCTCCAGTCAGCTGCTGTGTAAATGTGCAGCCCAGGGGCAGCCCTCAGCTCTGTGTGCTGATGGCTGCTCAGGCCAAGCACCAGTGAATAAATGACCACTCTTTTTCCTGTCTGGGAAGAAGTCAGAAATGAAAAGTGTTGTGGGGAGAGACCAATATCTTGTTAAACTGTCACTGCACTTAATCCTGTCCACAGCCAGCCTGTGAAGAACAGAGGGGACCTTCTGTTACTCAGCAAGCTGTTTCCCAAGCACAGGAGCAAACCTGCTTTTTTACATGATATGGCACATTCCCTTTTGCGCTGTCATCACTATTAAATTCAAATACAGATAAAAGGATTTAATTTCAGGAGCAGGAAAGCGAGTGTGCTTCAGCCCTCTTAATCTCTGTGCAGTTCAGATTTCCTGGGACTTACACTGAGTGTGTATATCAGATAAAGCCACACTAATTGCGTTCCTTCTTTTTTTTTTGCCCCCCTCTCCCCATTTTCTTTCTGTTTATCTGGCACTGGATGTTTGGAAACTGCAGAACTCTGTTTGGAAACAAGATCAAGTCAGTGGCCAAGAAAGCGTTCTCAGGGTTGGAGGCCCTGGAGCACCTGTGAGTAACCCACCATGCCTCAGAGTTTGGGAAGGGGGGTCTGCCAAAAGTAGCTGCTTGAGAAATCTGCTAGCAATTTAATAGTGTCTTTGTAAACTGAGAAGCCAGTCCATTTGTGGGGGCCACCTGCTTCCTTCTCATTTTAAGTCCGCCTCAACTTTGGCCTTTTTTTGTGCCAGGAACAAAGTTATAGAACATATGGCAAATTTGCATGCTCTTAATTTTTGAGAGTATCACCTTGACTTGCACATTGCTGCTTTGCAGGCTGTTAGCAATGAAAGTAGGCTGGTTCAGACATAGCACACTCTCCTCCTGTGCCCCAACTTCCTCCTAAACCCAGGCTCTGGCAGTGACATGTGTTGCAGACGACTGGTTTCGATGCAGGCACTGAACATCCCCAATCAGCACAACCCCCTTAGAGCCATTTGCAAAAAGTCAATCTTGGCTGCCTCTGTGTAATTTTTTTCTGTGTCCTAAGGTTGATGACTCCAGCAGTGATTCATGAATAACCTCCTTTCTTGGATTAAGACAAGTTAAAGTATATGTGACTGTGCTCTGCATGTTTTATTGGCTGTTGATTGTATGAAAAGTTATGGCCATTGAGAGCACACTGAAAGGTCTGGGCTGCCTGACTGGGGGTACGTTCTCAAATAAAGGTGCCCTTAATGCTCTACTGAGATTGTCCTCTTTAAGTAGTGCTTGTCTGCCCTACATGTCACTTAGTAAACTTCAGCCCTAAATCTGACACTGTGCTTTTTCAGAGAACAAATGATTTTTTAAATTAGCAATAGCTGTGAGGGAAGCTTTTAAGAACCCCTTCCTTTGGAAATACTGGGATGTTCTTTTAAACCCAACAGTATCCTCTCCAAGTCACTTTGAAATAATTCCTCAGATGCTGCATAGTGCAAGTATTTGCTTTCTTTTATGTTTGCTGAAGGTCTAGCCTGGGGTACCACATTCCTGACTATCTTTGGTTATCGAGGGGGCTGAGGAATTTCTGAGCTATGGATGATGGAGGTAGCTCAGACTGAGAAAGTGTAGTGAGAAGATGGGGTAGGGAATGACTTAGTGATTTAGTTAAGTGTAATTTTTGTTGGCTGGCTATTGCTCAGCAATACTTTAATAATATAAAGGTGTTACGAGGAACATTTCTATGCACTGTAAGTGCACAAGGCCTTAACAAGGAGCTACCAAATCACCTGCTACTGGAGTCATTGCTTAAATCAATGTGGAGAGGCTCTGTCTCAGCCATAGCATCCCTTTTGTTCACATTGCCTGTGGCTGTGCCTGCAGGAACCTCGGGGACAACGCCATCCGCTCCATCCAAGCCGACGCCTTTGCCAAGATGAAGAGCCTGCGGCAGCTGTAAGTGATTGCCCTGCTCACACCATTAGGCAGGGGGGATCCTCCTGGCCCTAAACGTGAGCAGCAGCATGGGTGTTATCCACATTTCCACTCACTTATTTGCCCCTCCCCTCCGTTCTCCTCTGTGGGGTATTTTTACACATGAGGAGCTGTCACAGGAACATCTTGCATGTAATAGTGAAATTGGATCATTGGAATAGGATCTTCCAGCAGGTTTGTGCCTGTGCAATTACTCATCTCCATTCAGGAAGTCCAGCCCTGGTCCTGTTAGCCAACTCTCCTCCTCACACCACCATGGATTTAATTCCCAGTGGCCCATCTGCTCCCTTGCTGTACCCGTGTTTAGGGTTCACACACAGGACTGATACTGCAGTGATAAGCACCATTTGAACTGCATCCACTTGTCATCCAGCCTTCTGGTGTAAAAATACGGATGTGTTATCAGAGCTGCTGCTTGTGCTGCAGGCTGGGGCTCTGCACTGTTATCAGACACTGTTTCCAGTCTTGCCTGGTTTCCTTTTCTCTTCTTCCCCATAAATATTTAATCCACTGTCAGTGTGTTGCTATGCCCCAGAGTAGGGCAGTGTCTGTGGAACACAAAATCACTTATTTGGTATTTGGGCAGGTACAGGTTCTTGCTCCTGACATTGGAAATGGGAATCAGATGGTCACTGTTAGCAGTGACACTTGATACCAGTGACTGGGAATGAAGAACATGAACACTGTGCGTCTGTTGTGTGATTAAAAACTTTATCTTCTGCACTGGCTCTTGAAACAAAATTGAGATGAAAGATTGATCTTATTAGGAAGAGATAGCGAGATCCCAGATATTGTGAAGGAATGTTTATAAAATGGAGAAGTTCAGCTAGAGGGCATTTACAATGCATTGTGCTGAAGGATCTTGTGAACTGTCCCAACTAGCCAGGAGGGTTTTATGCCATCATGTGTGTTAGAGGCTACACATCTTTCTAGAACAGCAAAGTGGACAGCTTTGAAAAATCAAATCCCTATATTCTCTTCCTCTCCAGTTCATTTCTTTCTTTTTCCCTTTCCTGCTCATTTCAAACTTCAGGATTTCCTGAGGTATTGGGTAGAAAAATAGCAGGAGATTCACATCTTACAGTGCAGTGCTGGAGCTGGGATTCTGCTGTACTCTTGATACCCTGCTCTCTTGCATAGCTTCTAGTATTGCAGGACAGGAGCTCTCTCTGAGGCATTTCCCCAGTCTCTGAGGCATCCTCACATTTAATTCCAAGGATCAGACTGAGTTTTGCAAACCAGACCAAAGTGTGAATGCCCTGTTTGTGTAAATTTACAGTTCTTCACTGGCCTCAGAGCTATGCTGAGCCATAATTTGGCCCAGAATACTGAAGAAACCCCACATTAATCCTGAAGCTCCCTTTTTCTTTGCCCCTTTTTCACATCTCTTTTCCTAACAGAAGGTGCTAAGGAAGTGTTGGATCACAGAATTACAGAATCCTGCAATGGTGGGCTTGGAACTCAGGATTTCTCAACATCTCAGGATGCTGAGAAATGTTTTTGTGTTTTATTTTCCAGACTAGTTACTGTTTGTGTGGGGTTTACACAGATATCTTTGGTCATTTCTCCTCTACTGCTTGTGTTAATCAGTGAACACAACTCCAGGTTCACCCAGTGGAAGGCAGGGCCTCTCCGCTTACTGCTCTGCACGGAGAGAACTCGAGGCCCCACAGCGAGGGCTGGGCTGGGTGTTCTCTCTCTGTTCAGCAGTAAAGTGCTGAATTTGGTCCCCACCAAAGATGCTCAAACCACAGGGCCAGAGGAGGAACTCCCTGACATTGCTTGTCTGTTCCTGGGGATCACTCTGGAAGCTGGTTAATAACTACAAGGTGCTACAGAGTGTCACTGCAGTACAGGAGTGGGTTTGTCTATGTGGAGATGGAATGCTGTTTAAATGTGTCACATCTGTAACATCTTTAGTGCCTCGAGGACATCCCTGCAGTCCTGTTTTTTTCCTTCCACCCATGCTGGGGGGGCGGGAGGAATGTGTTTAACATGAAAGGGCTGTGAGCCTCCCAGCCTTCCCTCCGTGCAGGACTCACAGCAGGCTCGTGTTGGTTTTGTTTCCCTGCAGCCACATTAACAGCGACAGCTTCCTCTGCGACTGCCAGCTGAAGTGGCTGCCCCAGTGGTTAGTGGAGAAGGAGCTGCAGTCCTTCGTGGTGGCCACCTGTGCCCATCCTGAGTCACTGAAAAGCAAGAGCATTTTTGCCATCCAGCCGGAGAGTTTTGTGTGTGGTAAGTCTTGCCCGCGTGTTTTGAGGTTGTACGAAGGGTAGGAGTCACTTGGGAAACATTTTCTTTGACTACCAGCATATTATTATGAGAGGGTTTCTGTTTTGTTTTGTTATTCAGTGGGATCAAAGGAAGCCCAAGCCTGCATTTTAAAAATTTGTCATTGGCTACGATTTATTTCCCACCAAAACCACACAGCGCATTGCTTGCATCCAGAGTATTCCTTACAGGGCTCTCTGAGTATTAAATCAAGAGGGACCAAGGCCTGTTCCACTTCCAGATGGGGCTGCACAGACACTTCCCCAGTCCTCTCAGTTTGCTAGTACCAAGACTGCAGCTGTAATTTTTCTCCCTCTGCAGTGTTCTGAGCTCTTCTGTGGATTTGTGTTCCTCACCCTCTTTTCTCCCTCTTGGAGACAATAAAGAATTAAAACCCAGAGGAGAATCCCTCCATCACAGCTGCTTCTTTTGGCCAGTAAGGCCCACCCAAATACTTCAGTTGAGTCTGCACCTGAGCTTTGGTTTCAAAGCAGCTTTACTTAATACCCAGCACACACAAACATCTACTACCTTTCTCGTAAAGAAAAAGAAATTTAAATCATCAGAGGAGGCCAAATCAATGCTGCTCAGGCATCCAGCTTTTGGGGAAAAGAAAAGCCTGGTTTGGGAGCCAAATCCTGTGCAGTGGAGCCAACCAGTGAGGATCCTGGGTGGAGCTGCACATGGTTGTTTGAAGGAAAAATGAGCTTTTGCAAACACTATTTAACTGAGCTGAATGCATGACTTGCACTGAACATGGAGCAGAAGCTTTGTTCCAGTGTCCCTCCTGATGCCACAGTGACAGGCTCTGCCTAGGTGGCCTCTGTCTGAGCAGGCTGGGAGGGAGGCTTGCTGTGCTCATCTGGAAGAAGAGATCTTGAAGACTCCATCCCCACAGCAACATCACAAAGCAAATGCAGCTTTGCTTCCCGGTGCCTGCCAAGTCCTCCAGGCAATAGTAGTCCTGGTTCCAGAGGCCTGGCTGTTTAATTAAACCTTAGTCAAATATTAAATTACACCATTTGTAGAAATCTAATAAATGAATCTGCTTGGAACCTTGCTAAAACCAACAGTCTTCAGGGCAGAGAGAGAGTGTGCAAAGCTTTCCACCCCGGTCGGGTGACAGGCAAATACAGCTGCTTCTGCTTTGACAGCATGGGCTGCGTAGAGTCATAGAATCCTTTAGGTTGGAAAAGACTTCTAAGATCTTTGAATCCAACCACTAACTTACTACAGCCAAACCCACCACTAAACCATGGCCCTGAGTGCCACATCTACACATCTTTTACCTCCAGGGTGACTCCACTACATCCCTGGTCCCTGGGCAGCCCGTTCTGGTGCTTGACAGCTCTTTTTGGGAAGAAATGTTTCCTATTAGCCAATCTAAACCTCTCCTGGCACAACTTGAGGCCATTACCTCTTGTCCTATTGCCTGGGAGAAGAGACCAATCCCCACCTCACTAAAACCTCCTATGAGAAATTTTCCCCAGAGGTGACACTTGCAGCCCTTTAAGTGCCCTCTCCCCTCCTACTTCATGCCAATACAGGTCTGGAGGTGAGGTTTTAAGTTCAGTCATGCTCTTCACGCGTGGATTGTACAAGGAAGGACAACCTGAATACGGTCTGAATATTTTCTTCAGATCATAGCATCTTTCTCAGATTCAGCCACACTGGTGAAGGAGCTGGGTGTCTTGTAGGTGTCTGAGGTCACAAGGTGACCATCTCAGCCCGCTGAAGGAACCAGAGGAACAACAATCCCACGTAAACCAACCACTCAGTGGAGTTGTGTGTGGCACACCTTCTCTACAGAGCTTATTTCTTATTTCACCTCTTGGCTTGCTCCAGTCTCCCCTCAGAGTCCAGCACTGACTATTGCTGCTGTTTCCTCCCAGACGATTTCCCCAAGCCGCAGATCATCATCCAGCCCGAGACGACAGTGGCCGTCCTTGGCAAGGACATCCGCTTCACCTGCCTGGCCGCCAGCAGCAGCAGCTCCCCCATGATGTTTGCCTGGAAGAAGGACAACGAGATGCTGCACAACGCCGAGATCGAGAACTTCGCGCACGTGCGGGCCAAGGACGGGGAGGTGATGGAGTGCACCACCATCCTGCACCTGCGGCACGTCACCTTCGCACACGAGGGGCGCTACCAGTGCGTCATCACCAACCACTTCGGCTCCACCTACTCCAACAAGGCCCGACTCACTGTTAATGGTGAGTGGGAACTGCTTCCTCATTCCTCTCCTCAGCCTGAGCTCGTACACGGTGCAATTCCTTGGGACCCACTTAGTTACTCCCAAGGGTCCATTCCTGATGGTGAGCTCTTAACCTCTGCACAGCAGTTGTCTGTATCTCAGTGGATGCTGAGAAATGCCCAACTCACCATTTTGTGTTGGCTGCCATCCAACCAAGCACTTCAGCATGCATGTTCTTTAACAGCTTTAGCTGCCTCTCTTTGGCTGCTCAGGTAGATTCTTTGCCCAACGAAAATGACAGTAACAAAGGGATGCAAAGAAGAGGGATGTAGCAATTGGAAGTTCTCTGTAGGAGAGATAACGGATTTTTTCCCAGGTTTTCACAGAAGAAAATTAGCTTTGATCCCAGCTCTAATGATCCGAGTTGGGGGTGTCATGGACTCTGCAGACAGGTGTGTTCTGTAGAAACACAGGGCCAGTCCCCAGCAGTTCAGAGACACCCTGCAGAAGCTGGTGGGCATCCTCCTGCCCGTGGGTAATGGTGACCTTAATCCTCTCTGTGGGAAGGAAAACAGAACTGCCCAGAAGATGGTGTTTCCCCCACAGAATTGCTCATGCCCTTTTCTTGTTTTCTTTTGTCAGTGCTGCCGTCATTTATCAAAACTCCCCACGACATCACGAGCCGGACGGGGACGACGGCGCGCTTGGAGTGTGCGGCCGAGGGACACCCCACGCCCCAGATCGCCTGGCAGAAGGACGGCGGCACCGACTTCCCCGCGGCCCGCGAGCGCCGCATGCACGTCATGCCCGACGACGACGTCTTCTTCATCACGGACGTGAAGATCGAGGACATGGGGGTCTACAGCTGCACGGCTCAGAACTCTGCGGGCTCCGTGCTCGCCAATGCCACCCTCACTGTCCTGGGTAAGTGCCAGTGCCCCAGGAGGCCGAGTGCAAGTGGGAACTGGGAGGGATGGCTGTTCAAGCTCTTCACCACTTGCAGACAAAGAAAAGACAGAGTCAAATGCTCTGCTTAGTCTTGTTTCATTCTTTTACACTGTAGTTCACTAATGAAAAATACCTGTTAAGTAAGATAAGGAGCTGTATGTCGCATCTCCTCTTGTGCCAAGGAAGCCCCTCCAACCAGCCTACTTGCTGTCTGGGGAAATTACTTCAAAAGAAATTGCACTTCATCTCTCTTGCCCTATGAAATAATTCACGTGTGAGCTGTTGGCCCATATCCTCAGAAGTTTCTTGTTGGGAAAACTTAACACCAATTGGTTGTGGGAAGTGAGGCCTTGGCTGTGGTTGTTAGATCTGTTGTGGTGTGCAGCTGCCATATTCCTGAGCACGTGCCTGCTTCGTGCATTGCTGTGTCTGCAGGAACATCAGGAATGTTCCGCACCGTTAAATCTCTTACACTGTCCCTAAGAATTAATTTCTGTGTTTGTTCTCCTGCAGAGACTCCATCTTTGGTCCATCCACTGGAAGATCACGTGGTGTCTGTTGGTGAGACCGTGGCTCTCCAGTGCAAAGCCACGGGGAGCCCCCCGCCCCGCATCACCTGGCTGAAAGGTGACCAGCCCCTGGTGGTGACAGAAAGGCACCACTTCACCTCGGGTAACCAGCTGCTGATCGTCAGGAACGTTGTCCTGGAGGACGCGGGGAAGTACACGTGCGAGATGTCCAACACGCTGGGCACGGAGCGCGCGCACAGCCACGTGAGCATCCTGCAGTCGCTGGGCTGCCGCAAGGACCGCACCACCGTGGGCATCATCACCATCGCCGTGGTCTGCAGCATCGTGCTCACCTCCCTGGTCTGGGTCTGCATCATCTACCAGACCAGGAAGAAGAGTGAAGAGTACAGTGTCACTAACACAGGTAGCTCCGGTGTCCTGAGGCCCCCTGTAACCTTTCGTGCTGCCAGATGTCCCACTGAGGCTGAGCCGGCCCGTCAGGGAGCCACACAATCCACTGAACTGCAGCTGGCTTATCTCCCTGGTTCTCTTGGCTCACAGAGCTGGAACCAGCTTCCACTTGCTGCTGAAGCATGTTCAGAGCTGCATTTCTCCCCTTGGCTTGCTCTTCAGGAAGGTCTTTTCCACTTGGCAGTAGTTGCAGCCATTGCTTTGCTACTTTGGTTTTCCATGACCATACGTGATAACTCTTAAGACAGTCTGGATGATGTCCATGATGCTGGGAACCTGTCTTACTTTTTGGAAATCTGTATTTTCAAAGATTTTGAATTCAGAACTTGAAAAATTAGACTTTGAAGGTGGAATCCCTTTTTCCATGTTGGCTAGCCCTGCTGATGGCAGGGTATCTGTTACTTTTTAGAGGATTAATTAGCATTTATTGCTTTCTCCTGATACTCAGAGGG
>QWTY01016754.1:0-26456 GCA_008033365.1 Pseudorectes ferrugineus
AGGAAAAGGAAAAGGAAAGGAAAGAAGAAAGAAAAGAAAAAAGAGAAAAGGAGCCACCAAAAAACACCCCTATCTCCCAAAAACACACCAACCAAACACCAAAGCATTATGTTCCTATTTGTAAAAATTAATCACTTTTTTCGTATTTTTATTGCATCCTTACCTACCAAACAGATTTACATCTCACTTATTTATCACTGAAGTATTTTTCATCTCTTCAAACCTGCAAAGGTGTTTTCAAGACAGCCTCAAGTTCTAATCTAAATATACCCTTTATTACATTTGTTTCAACAAACTTTATAATTTTTGTTATTTATTTATGTATATGTATATAATTTCATACCAATCAAATTTGATATCAATTGATCCACTAACTCATGCTTCCTTTCATGCTATTTTTAATTATCTCATTTCTTTAAAAATATTTTTCATTAATAATCACAAGTGTCCCTCAAGAAAACATTGCAGTCTAGGATATTTATAAGAACATATGTTATCAGAAGGTTCAGTGATTTTTTCTTTCCTTTCCCACACTGAAATGTGTGGTTTAAAGCTTCTTTAAATTCAGCTGTCTGTGTTTCATTTTATTTCTGCCTGGATTACTCATGGGCAAATGCTGTAAGAACAGGACCCCACTGTTGTCCAGTGTTCATTGACTTCTTGTGAGCACATTCTCCCTACTTTAGGAGGGTCACTGGTGTCACCTCTATGGAACACTCAAGTTTGGGTAGCTTTGATAATGTCTTAAAAGCGTGAGAATGTTTTATTTCTTTATAACATCATCAAAGCTGTTCAAAGCTAGTAAATGGACATTGATAAACAAAGTGTTAATCCATTATCAAAACTGACAGAAATCTCATTATACAGTAATGAAGTCCAAGGTAATATGTCTTTATTACTCTTCACCAAGGACTGCTTTTCTGACACCAGTTACAATGAAAACCCAGCCAAAAATCTTTGAGCTTTAATTAATAATTGGGTTGTGAGTCTGAAAGACAGTGAAAGTCTAAAAGCCAGTCTCCTATCCTGTAAATTAACAACTTGACTTTTTTGATATTTTTGGGAACTTAATGTGTGCCAGAAAATATCTATTAGCACACTCAGAAAAAGAACTATTATTAAACTATTAACAATTCAGCTCTGACTGAACATCTCAATTGGTCAGTGAGTTAATGTCTTATACACCTCTGGAGGTTCCTTCAAACCCTATATTGGAAAAATAGAAAAATAAAATTCATTATAAAGAACAAAATTAAAACATTTTAAAAGGCCAGAAAAGACCATGTAAGAAACAATCTAGTAAGAGAAAAAATAATATTTATTATTACTGAAAACCTTCTTAATATTTACAAGAACAGAGTGGGAAAAAAAATTATTTATGTAAAATTGTGATTCTCAAGGTCACTGAAAAGAGACATGAACCTTAGTATTAGTCAGCACTGTAATCCCAGGAAATATGATGCTCTACATATTTAAACAAGAATGCGGCCTATAAATCTAAAGTCATAAATACTGACTTATTCAGTATTAATAAGGCATCAACTGCCTGTATCTGACTTTGGATAGACACATAAAAAAATACAGACATTTTGAAGAGAGTTAAGACAGGTCAATTAGATTAATCAAGTAAATTAATCAAATCAATTAATTAAAACAATCAAAATTATAAAAAGTTTGGAAAACATGTCCTTCCAAAAAAAACATTTCAAAGTATTGAAGTTCAGCCTAATATTTTAGTCTAAACAAGTAAAGACTGCATTTAAAGAATAACTCCTTAAATTCAGAAAAGGCAGTAAAAAAATCCACTGTCGACATTAATTACTGCCATGACAGAACAAAAGAATTAATTTGGGTCAAGAAAGCTTCAGTATGAAAAACATTCTAATAGAAAGAATACTGATGTACTGGAAAAGACCCCTTATACCATCTATTCACAATCTTCTCATAACAGACTAGATGAAGATCTGCCATAAAGCATGTCAGGCCTTGGTTCAAGGTCATGAGCATGATGTCTACTGCAAAATTTCTAGGATCAAGAATTTTGCATCTAGAGGTATTTTTACGCTGTATTTGCAGAATTTTGACAGGCTTCTGACCAATATTGCTCCAAAATTTAATGTAATTACAGAAGCCAAAATGTTCTCGTGGCATAGTTTGAAGAGCAAAACTGTTCTTCACATACATGCACTCACTCTCTTGGGGAACTTTACACTTCATCAGGTATCCAAAGCCTGGTTGCAAGTTAGATGTCTAAGTCAGGCAGATCAAATGTATCTGAAGCACCTTTTTAAGACAAGTTTTCTGTATAAGTATCCTCAAAGCTCTTTACTATACTTAGAAATTCCACTAATTGATTTAGTCTTTCCTGAATATGTGTGACCCAAACTTTAAATGGTAACATCAACATAGATCTCACCAATGATATCTCTCAAGTGAAGAGAAATATCTGAAATACTCTATTCATTTAGATGTCTTGAGATGTCTCCTTTACTATCCACATTCCTTGAAACATCCGTGACTGGCAACAACGAAGGGGAATATGGGAAACAGCCCATATCTTGATCATTAAAACAACATCAATGAGGCATAAAAGTAGATTGCCTCAATAAAAAAAACAAAGGCAAAGGATCTTGACAGAGGCTTGAGTGAGATTTTCATATGTGAAAATATGTAGGCAAATAATATGAAAGTGAATAATTTGAAAATATATGAATGGCAAATGTAAGTAAGACTAAAGTTTATGGAGTCTACCACAATATTCCTGGAAGCAGTAAGTAGCAGATGATGAGGAAAGCTGTGACAATGAAGAATAAAATAAAAATAAAAGAAAAAATGAAAATAAATTTTATAACTTCTGTCTAAGCTTCAACTTAGAGCCACCATTGCTAAATAGATTTTCATCATTCTACTAAAGAAATACTTGGGTACAGAATTACCAGTCTTTTATCAGTGGATTTCCTCAGCTTCAATACATCATTAAGTTTTGCCTACTGTTCACTTCAAAGAGCTAAAATTGAAGCATCTGCATTAAGGAGAATGATATTTGCCTTTCAAGAAAAAAAAAAGTGGAAAAGAGAAGGGAAAAAATAAATACGAACATTGTAAAGGAAAGATTTCAAAATTTGTTTTTACATTTAGGATGAGGAAGCAAAAGTCAAACAGTTTTATTTTTTCAACATTACAGAACAAAGACTTATGAACAATTATTGCACTGGGAACAAAATAACCCTTGAAACTATTTCTTCAACAATTTTTCACCAGTGTTTTAACTGACAGAAAAATTTAATAATGGGCTCTCAAGGGTATATTATATATAAAAAAAAAAAAAATCAGAATCATCACTATTTTTCTTTGGTAATACATCAAAAAAAGAGAAGAATAGTGGAACATATGTGTAGGTAGATAAATCAATAGAGTGTAGACAGTAAATCAATGAAAATGCACTTTTTTCAAATGCAAATGGACTGTCTGTGTAAAAGACAGATCACACACTTTACAGAATACATGGTAACTGAAGAGTCAGAGGTAGATTTGTGGGAAAAGGCATATCTTCAACATCATCAAACACACAGGACTCTAACTGCCAAGAAATTTTATTTTCAAACATGACCTCTATAGCCTGTTGGGACAGTGCTTCTACTTGGTACACTCTAGATGAGTCTTAGTGGAACACAGCAGCTTTTCAAATTGCACACTGTGATGTTTCAACCATCCCCAGCATCATATTTAGTATCCTGGGCTTTTGCAGCTGCATTCAGATGCCCGTTCATAAACCAGGTGAATATTATTTCCTGCCCCCAAAAATAAACACTACTTGAACCCCTTCTGTAGGAAAGTCAGTTTTGAAAGATGAACACATCAGTAGCTAAGAATATATTCGGATTCACACAAAGTTTTGCTGAGGTCAACCACTAGATCTGACAGCAATAAAAAGACATAATCAGATGTCCTCAAGAATCATTTAATGAACAGATCAAATATCTCAAGGTCAAAGATGGTGCTCTTTTGTCTTCACTGAAAATAAGTTCAGTAAATTTAACTCTAGTATGCAAATTAAATTGGCTTATTTTCTCCTTTTTTTGTTTGGTTGGTTGGTTTAGGTTTTTTGGTTGTTTTTGTTTGTTTTGTTCAATTGATTGTTTTTGTTTTATTTTCCTTCTAAAGATAATTTTAAAGTGATACTAAGAGAAATGAAAGATACATGTACAAACATATATAGGTAGGCAGGTCTGAGTATGTATATATGTAAATAGAGTAGACTATGGCAATAAAAGAAATTTGTCTGCAGATTCTTAGAAATGTTTGTAACCACTGTGAGATATTTTTACCATGACAATGATTTAATGGATTTTTTGGACAGGCAGAAAGATTTGGAGTGAACTCTAGCCTCAGCAATTTTAGTTTTGCCTCAGTGAACTTTAAAAAGGAGCTTTGTTTGACAGCTTGAACCAGCTTGAAATTAAAACTTTATTCTCAAAATCTTTTTTTATGGACAAAGAGGAAACATATCTTATACATTAAGACAAGAATCTATTGTTAGCATAATTGAAATCTTATCAGTCTGATCCAAGCATCTTTATTAGTTGCAATTCAATTATCACAAAAAAAAAGAAGAAAGGCTGCCTCTATACAGATTAAGTTCAATAGCAGTAATAATACAATTTAAATTGTTACACACGCACAAATTTTCTAACTCTCTGATGTTCTGCTCACCCATCCACTGCTCCTTTGGGTACTGAAATAATTTTCTTCTGGCAATGTTGATGGGATATATCACAACACGGTGTCAACATCTGTGGTCCTATGCTGGCACCAATATGATGATGGAGTTGATGATTTCCTCACTTCCCATCTAGATCCTCTTATGGTCATTTTGCTAGCATGCTTTTATATCTTTTGCTTCTCATTGGTCTACACTCCCATGTAACAACAGAATTTAATATATTTATTATCTTTTGAGGGTGTTGGATATTATTTCTTTGTTTTCTTTCTTACTCCTAAAGCTAGCTTTGTCTAGCTCCAGGTCTCTATTTCTTTAATTGACCATTGGTGCACAGATTATAGCCATGGGGTGGCCAGTGTTAACTCTGTGCCCCTTTTCCCACCATTCCTTCATTCCTGTTCTCTTCTAAGTAACCTCCTGGATCTCCACTTCTCAATGCCCCCCTTATCATACCAGGCTTGCTTTCTTTATTCAAATCCTTGTGGAACTAAATAATTTTTAAGGTCCCTTCCAATCCAACCCATTCTACCATTCTATGAGTCTATGATTATGGTGCCCTTACAGTAACACCACAGAGATAAAACTGAAACCAAGAAGCCATTGCCAACAAGTCTTTTTGAAAAACACCTGTCACAGCTAAACCAAGTAAAGAAGAGGTGCAGGGAGGTCTAGTTCAGACAAGACAAACTTAACAAGCCTCTCTTTTGAGGTATATGATGCATATATGGTGAAAAGTCTGCACAATGTTACTGGCAATTACTATACTCTTTCATAGGGATAAATGGTTGCTCAAGCCAAAACTGCACGAAGGAGAGCAGAATTAGGAAAAAAAAATTTAAAAAAATAAGAAAAAAAAAAAGCAAGCAAGCTCTGTATGTAAAAGCCAGTGCATCTTTGAGTACTTAAAAACCATGGTTTAATTTTTCGTAGCTTTTCAATATAGAAACATAGAATCGTTGAATGGTTTGGATTGGAAGAGACCTTAAGGCTCATCAAACTCCAATTCCCCTTCCATGTGCAGGAACACCTTCCACTAGGTCAGGGTGCGATGAGTGAGCAACTGGCTCACGGGTCAGGCACAAAGAGACAGTGAATAGGGTGACATCACGCTGGTGACATGTCAGTAGTAGGGTTCTGCAGGGCTCTGTCCTCACCCCTGTGCTCTTTAGCATCTTCATAAATGACCTGGATGCAGGACTGGAAGGGATACTGAGCAAATTCGGAGACGATACAAAACTAGGAGGAGCTATTGACTCCCTCCAAGGCAGAGAGGCCCTGCAGAGAGACCCCAGAAAATCAGAGGACTGGGCAATAACAAACCATATGAAGTTCAACGAGGGAAAATGCTGGATTCTGCACATCATATCTACCTCGTTCATGTATGCAGCCAGCCAGACAAGGACAGATTGTTCAGTGGTTCAGGACACTAGTTACTGATTTGATTTTTTTTTTCTTCTTTGTAAAATCTGAGGCTTAACTGAAAGATTTAAACTTCTGAAAGACATGAGTCTCATAAAATTGTGAACCTAGGATCAAAGTAGGTTGTATCATGCAGACCATATCAACAATAATCATGGAAGTGAAAACTTGTTTTAATTCTTCCTATTCTTAACCTAAAAAAATAATTAAACTATAGCAGAATCAATAGAATTGATTCAGATTCCTTATTTAAGTTCCTTGGCATTTGCTGAACAACAGCTTTGCAAAAAATTCACAACAGTTTTCAATATTAAAGTTAATGGATTTCATTATCTGATGTACTCCCTCCCTGTGATTTGTGTTCTGTCTTGTTGACTGTGATTGTGCTGCCAAAACAAATTTTTATCTGCTTTTTCCTTGGAATGGAAAGTTGGTAAACATATAAATATATGATATTTTATCTATATGTAATATACATATAGATATATTTCGTTTCCAGTTTCCTTTAGCTGTAATGACACACTAAAAGGTAACCAGCTGTGAAGGCAGCAGTGGGGAGGAAATCAATGATTTGGTGCTCAGCAGTTCCCTACCAATTGCTGATCTATTGACTGACTACCAATCAATTGCTACACTGCTCCTGCTGAGTCCCATAATGTAAATAAGGCACATGGCTCAGGGGAAGAGGCAGCAGCATTCATAAAAAAATGGAATGGAACTTCAAAGAATATAAAGGAAAGGGAGGGTAGATGGTAATGGAAGAACAGAACAAAGTGGGCAGAGTGGAAAACAAGGCCAGAAACTTTCATTGCAATGTAGGTTTAATTATGTGAAAGCCAAAACTGGTGCTTAAAAATGGGGAACTGCATGAATATAGAAGGATGCTGAACTAATTTTGGGGTACTGCTATTCTCCCTTACCTTCTGCTCCTCAATTAAACTTATTTCCTTTAATTCTGCTTACCTTCAATTAAACACCCAATTTTTCAAGAAATCTTTTGCACTTTATTTCCAGTGACACAAAGTAACAAGTGAAGTATGAGATAATACAGAAAAAGCAAAAGCATAGGAAATATGAAACAGATCTAAATTAGTTATAATGTACTACACCCACTGTAATTGCTGTCAACAACAACAACAACAACAAAACAAGAAAGAGAGATAAACAATAAAGCTGTAAGTGCAAACATTTGTGCTTCTTGAGAGTTTTGGTTCTTTTTCCTTTAGTAAGGCACTGTTAGTCCACAATCCAGATTAACCAACAATTGTAGACTCCAAACTCACCTTACATCTTAACTTTGCCAATCTCTGCCTACCTTTAAACAGAGAAAAATCAATGGAGTAAGTTTAAGCCACATCCAAGTTTATCAAGTAAGAGTGGCATATGAACCAAGAAAGCAAAATAACTAAGATGGACTACCTCATGAAAAATAAGTTTATCAGGACATAAAGCAAGCTTAGTATAATAGAAGACCCAAGAGCCATAGTGAAAGATCGAGTAGCTGAGATATGTCCTGAAAATCTGAAAGTTAAGAAATATTGCAGTGATAGTCTGATGTGTTTTCATTTCTAAACACATTTGCAGTTTCAAATAATCAGAAGAATTTAAAGGAAATAACGGATCACTTGGGGATGTAACACTGGAGAAAACGTTAGTCTCAAGTTTGTATAGCATAGGTTCAGTTCCTTGCTTCACCACTGAGTTTTACTGTAATGGTGAAATTCAATCTCTGTGTACCTCAGTTCACTCTCTTTAATGGAGGGATAGTAGTAAATTCATATTTCTCAGGAGTGCTATAGAGATTAATAAATGCAATTAATGACTCTGAAGTCCTTAGACAATATGATATTAAGATCATGTCAATCCCCTATATAGATGTTAAGAAGGTAGACTAAACTTCTTAGAGGTTTTCCAATCTGTTAAATACATACTGTCTGATTCTGAAGGGTGGAAAATGCAGGTAGTTTTCACTGGCTTCAGACAGAGTTGCTGGAGGTCTTTACCTCTGAAAATCAAGCTATCCCATTAAGTGCTGTCTGACTTCTGGTTAGATGTGCTTTTAACACAAATCCCTGTCAGCCCTCGCTTACTTTTGCCAAGCTTTCACTTTAAAATGCTGTCTATATAATTTACTTTCATTGCTAAAAGACAGCAGAATGTGATCAATAAAAGAAGGCTCTCCATGTTAATCACCATCACTTTTGCTATAAATATGTAAATTTTCAGACTCATAATCTCACTGATTACCATCTATTGACAATTTGGGAAATTGGAATGAAATATATTTACCCTACTCTTAAAAACAATAAGACAGGTAGATAGGATATGAGGACATGTTATATCTTGGTGCTTGCTTCAAAAATAAACATTGGTACGTTTATCTTTGTTCTGTTGGTATAGTTTGTGTCAGATAAGGCACTTTGCCTTATTCCTAATTGTTGCCAGTAGTTTTCTAAAGTTATCTCATGACTAAGCATAACAGAGGTGGCTTCTGTCTTTCTCACCTGCTTCAAATTTCACTAGGGCATCAGCTCATCACTAAATTTCTCTCCAGTGCAACATCCATTCCCCTGTAACCCTTCATCTATTTAGACATCTGTGAAGGTTTGCCTGAGAGGAGCAGATCAGTTACGAAAGGTCTCTGTGCTTGGGGCAAAAGACAGCTGAGTGAATGGAAAGAATTTCTGAACTATATTGGAAAGCTAACAAGTTAGGAAGAACCCACTTGGGAATTGAAGAAAATCTTGACACTGAGGTCAAAACTGAGCTTTTTTGACAGACATTTAAAATGAGAGAGAGCCAAAGACAGAATCCTATCTATTCCTCAGAGGCATGAATGTTTACTACTGGGAGTAATAGCAGAGTCCAGTCTTCACTCCTATTTACCCTTTATAGTATCTTTTGCATATTACTGAACAGCTTAGAGAGCTATTCACCAAGGAGAGATTATGAAAATTTCCTTCCTATGAAAAAGATAATTATAGGATCACAGGATCATCCAGGTTGAAAGGGATTTCAACAGGTCTTGAGTCGAATCTCTTGCTCAAAGCCTGGTCAATTTAAAGTCCGAACAAGTTGCTCAGGGCTTTTCAGTTGGTCATAAAAATCTCCAAATAGGTGGCTTGCATCATCTTTCTATTCAACACCTGCCATTGCTTAACTGTCCTCACAAGGGAAAATTTACCTTATATTCAGTCTGGTATTGGGCAGTGTCCATCTTCACTATATCACCTGTCCCATTCAGCACCAGGCTCATGTTTTACTTGTTAAGCATTTGTCTATTAACGTAGTAATAGAAGATCATGTCCTTGATGCAACTCGAGCTGCAAATGACAACTCTGCATGAGTTCTAGCTTTCCCAGCAACGCTTTCTCACAGTCAGGGTTTTTAAATTCTTCCTTTGTAGCCTTTTCCTGTTTCCATGGAATTTTATTTGTATTGGAACTCTACTGTTTACCCATTTATCTAAGACAGTTTTTTGCATAGTTCACTTGTTTTCCTGAGTTTCAGGATGGACCATTCTGGTGCAGCTTGCATCTCATATCTGATAAATCCCAGAACAATACTCTGGCTGGAATATATCTTCCTGCCTTTCACACCATAAAAGTTAAACATGCAGTTCATATTTTCTCATCAGTAGAAAGAGAGAAGGATGTTTACATAAAGATTTATCCCTCTTTTAGATAGCTTTCTAAGATTAATATGATCATGGACAGAGCTTAGTTAGGTATCTTAGAACAGACTTTTTACTTTCAGGTAGCTAGAGTTATTAGACTGCATCAGCTCCTAATCATATTTTTCATAAGATATTGAACTGTTCTTTTTTTCCCCTCATGACTCAGTTGAATGACTAGTGAATGTGACAGAAGTAGAAGATATACCCTTTCTCTGCCTATTTAGAAGAATATAATGCAGGTGTGGAGGATGAAGATTAGGTTCTTTTTAGGTCTGGCACCTCTGCATGTAGCAGTTAATGTCTGTGACAAATTTAATATGGCAACACAGAACGCTCTGACCAGACAATTTTTCAGGTGTCCTAACTATTTTACAACTCAAAACCTCTCCATCTCTTACTGGGTGACATTTCACAGCCTGTTGGCTTGTCAGGGTCAGTAGGCTACATGCAGTTCTCTAAAAGAAAACCATTGAGCACCCCTCAGAAAAGGGAGTGTCCCCTGACTGAGATAGACAGTGACAAAGTTACTCATTTCTTTGGTGGAATTCTTCTCATCAAGTATGGATATTCACACAGCAGATGATTACATCTTTATCAGTTTGCTCTATAAAGAATGAATCTTTAGTAAATGTTGACAGAGGAACTTAAGATGTGAAATGAATCTCATCTTACTAAAGATGCTGAAAATAGATCACACACAGCATTCCATAAAAGAGCCTGACTCTATTCATTGACTAGAGAGGGAATCTAGGATGACAGGGTTTGATTGCATGGACACACATTGCAGAAAGCTCATATTACACAAGATGAATCCAAACCTAGCTGATGACTATTCCATTCCACAGCACCAATAAACATAAATAATCTGAAACTTCTGTGCAAATGAAACACTTATGTAGACAATCCCTCTAAGATGAACATGGAAATTAACTATTAAAAAATTGAGTGACCATTGCAAATGTTTCTTAATAAATAATCTATTTCCATATTTTCTCAATAAACATTCATAAAAGTCTGATAACATTGTTCTTATCAAGAAAATTCAAATTAAAATATCTGTATTGACATTGACTAGGTTGTCCATAACATAACAGAAGAAAAACTAACTTAACAGATTGCACTATTAGGAAATATAGTGAAGTGTGCAGTGGTTTCAGACTGAGTAATAGATATGAGCATCAGCTAACTAATTTGAAGAATTAACACTTATTTGACAGATCAAAAGCTGTTTATTTGAAAATTTTATTTCCTCTTCAAATACATTATCATAACCTCCTCATTTATTTTTAAAAGCTCTTTTTATCTCCTCAAAACTAATTGGTTTATTAATAATAAATGATTTGATTATCAGTAGTAATCCTTCTTATAATTTTTCTCACTGAGATGTAGCTTATGCTACATTGTATTTAGTGCAGTTCAAATGTGTTGGAAATTTCCCTAAGCAGGGGAAAAAAAAGTATTTGTTGTGAATTATCTTCACATGTTTAAAAACTTTGCCAATATCTATAGCATGATAACTTTTGCTATTCTAACTCTCCTTAGTTTCTAGGTCACAGGACAACATGTAGTTCCTTACAGTCTTCATAAGGTGAAACATAATTACCTTTTCCAATGTATTCTTGGTGTAATCATACATTTATTCAAGGGGGTAAAAAAAGGGCACACATAACATAGAAACTGCTTCAGAATGGTCTGTGGACTATATCATTGTAGAGATAACTCACCATTTACTGAACATGAAGTCTTTGAACAGATCAAGCTAAACTCAGAATGGCTCTAAGATATAATACAAATACATATATCAAAATCAAAATTTATTCTACCAAATTAAATCCATTTGAACCTAGAATGCAGATGTGGATGAGATATAGTAGAAATTCTCTGCTCTTGGATTCCTCTGTACAAAAAATCAGAGAACATAGAGCAATGAGAGGCTATCTGCTAGAAGCAAACATTCAGTTTGCACTACTTTGTGAGTCCATTTCAGCTGAAAAGAGCTGTCATTTAGTTAGCTCTCTTTCTGAATGCTCCAACAGATACAAATGGGATTTAGAAAAAAGCACTTTCTCTAAAGCTGAAGATGTGCTGTCTGAAGCTTTCATGTGGGGAACTGACATTTGATCAATTTGGTACCAAATGTCACTACAAGCAGTGTAAATGAGACTGATATACTATGAAAAGAGCCACTCGATGGTCTAAGCATAAGAGCATATTTGTTAGAGCTGTGCTACACTCTTACATCAGGCAGAACTTGACTCAGGCTCCACAAAAGAGGTTGAAAATAGAACACTCTTGTTCTCACCCTTTATGCAATAAAATTACATGTTATTTACAGAATATAATAATAAAAAATTCTTTAAATTACATAAAATTCTATTAGGTACATCCATAAAGAAAGAAAACATTTTGTACTGCTGCTAGGTCACAGGTACAGAGGAAAGAAAATGTTAGAAAATATTTCTTCTGTGTCATGTTAGAGAGAAAAATATATGTGGCCGCATAAAGTCCTTGGTTGCCAATATCTCTAGTGATGCTTTCACAGTGTGAATTTATTCAGTCAATTAGAAGTTGGAAAGAACTAGGATTCACTGAAAGTTATCTGCTGTTTGGCTGGAAACAGAGCACAGCTGCTTTGATCACAAATGATGGTGCCATGACTCTATTTGGCAGAAATTCATCTTTTGCCCCATCCAAAGTTGATGGTAACAAAACCCTCAATGGATCAGGGTAAAAGTCAGATGCTGCTGTATACACGTGAGTATTACACTTCAAACACACAAGTATTTTATCAAAGGCTGTGTGACAAGGCAGTATTTACACCTCTGTCTATATCCCCCAGACCAACCAACAACTACTTAGCAAGCTCATTTACTTAGATGAATAAAATAAAATTCAGAATGCCTTCAACATATTGATAAACTGCTGCCAATGAAAGTTTACAAGAATAATAGAGAACTATTATTCTAATAATTAATGATCATCAATATTCATTCAGTAAACAGAATTCAATGAAAAATTATTTTATACAGAACGAGAAAGATTTTTCCAAATACAGTGGTGCAAAAATCTATTTTATATCAGATTCTCTGAAGAAAAATAGTTCAGATTGGAGTGCATATTTTCATCTGCACAATTTCAGGAAAATTCATCACAAAAAAAAGTTCTAAGGAATTCACTGTTTAAATGATTAATTTATAGCCCCAATAGAAATTAATTTCCTCTCATAATGAAAACCTGTGACTAAAAAGAAAAATGAAATGGAAGATAGAGGTAGGGAGTGATACTACTGACAGACTTCATTGCAAAAAGTTTAAATCAATCTTTATATAATACATATACGTTAAAATCTAAGACCAAAAAGAATTATAAACAGACATGTATGCTTTTGCATAAAATGTAGAAATGTGTTTTAATTATTCCTCCAAAGCTGGTCACCTATCCTGCTCTGGGCAAGCCACTTTATTTTTCTGCCAGTAAAAGCGAGATATAACAGCCACTGTGTTTCATTCTTGTCTATCCCATAAAGTAATAAAGTCTAATACAGACACTTCTGTTCAACCTTATAATTAAAATATCTTTTAAAAACCTCTTGAGTGTATTGCAGCAAAAGTTTAAAGGCTCAGTCTTGCAGACCTTGCTGAATAATGCAGAGGCTGCTGTAGCCCGTTTGAAGTCAGCATGACCACCTGAATGAGTAATAGCACTGGAACAACTCCTAAAGGCTAATTCTGTTGGCTATTCTTAGTTACATGAATCAAATAACAGTTTTACCTGCAAGGTACTAAGAGTGACTCAGTCATTAGTGAAAAGAATTTCAACCGTTTTGTTCAAAGAAATGGACAGTCAGCTTGCAGAATTGTGAACCATTATTAACAATTATTGTTCTCTCTCAGAAAGTACTCCCATCCTATTGCTACAAAACAAAATGAGGCTAGTAGAAAAGCTAACAGATATGTGATAATATCTCATATCTTCTCTGGCTTTAAGAAAAGCCATTTCATCTTCTTTGCTGGTGAACAGCGTAACATCTATTTTCAGTACAAAGATATAAAGTGTGAAGAAAGGGCAACTATTAACTCCTATTGAATCACTGAGATTAGATTTTTTCAGCCTTGTTAGATAGCAGTGACTTTGTCGTTCAGTAACATCAGTGAACCAATTCATTCTACAAAAACTAAGTATTTTAAACAAACATTCCACTGACCTCCTCAGATCAGAGAAATGCCCAGTGTTCAAAGCAGGGTGTTTCTAAAAACATATATGTCCTTCTTAGGGAAGAAAACTCACCCAAATTACACAAAACAGGGATCTAGATACCAGCAAATGTTTGGGTACAAAGGGAAATACTTTGGGAAAGAGAACTTGTCAAATATCAAAAATACACAGCAGTAGATAGATTTCTTTCCTCAGTTACAGAAACTAACAAGGTTTTGCAAAACTGTTCACAAGCGTAAGTATGGGAAGTCACAAGGAGATCTAACATTTTGTTATCCTGTTAAGATTTCCAAGTGGAAAATTCAACAGCTTTTGCCACTTCAACAGAAAAATTTTCTCTTCTCTGTGAAGAAGGACAGCAGTGTTACTGGGATAGAAAGTGGCACAGGTATTTTGGGCCTCTTCATAGTTGTGTCTTCTATCAGAAGATATTTAAGAGCCAAAAAATTAGTCTTCCAAATTCAATCAATGATATAAACTTAATTTTGAATCAAGTAAAAGAGAAATCTCTGAGGAACACCTAGTGGAGTTTTGTTACTTGTACAAATTTTCCAGCTGATAGATATTTAAGCCTGCAGCTCAGACCTAAGTTTGCACTCCCAGACAAAAGCAATTCCATCCAGTCTGATAAAGTGATCATGACAGTGCTAAGCAATTGTTAAAAACCAAACTCGTGAATAGAAGTGGAGTGTAAAAAGATTTAACTGCAATATAATGGGGAAATAAAAATCAATACAGACAAATGCTGAAGAATCTATCGTCCTGTAGAAGGGATTGTTGAGAAGAAGAGGGAATAAGGTAATAGTTTTATAGTTTAGAGAAGGTAAATCACTAAGACAAGAACCCCTAGAGAAACCACAAATGAAGGGTCCTTTATGATTATTTTTAACTGTACCTATATATATTTAAGTTGTAGAATCTGTCATGCTAGGAATTAACTATAGGGCAAAAGAACCCAAGGGACAAGCATGGTTGTATAATAAAATATATATTACAGAAAAGAAGAAAAAATAAAATGTTGTTTAATCAGCTATTCATACTGAAATAGAAAATGAAATAGGAGTCATATGCTGCTACTTGTTGTAACAAAATGAGATACAATTTCTTTGACATATAAGAGAAAAAATAGCCAAGGATTATTCCAAATTTGAGAGCATAGATGTAGAAGCAAAGAACCACTAAAACAACCTGGATGTTCTTAAAATGAAGATGAGAAATGTATTCTGAATGAATAAGAGTATTGTCTGCACTAAATATTGCAATAGACTTCTAGGATATCAAGAAGCAAGATATCAAGTCCTTATTCATATATAAACAAAACGAAATCAAATATGACAAAAGTCATAGAATTCTAATGAATATGTCATGATAGAGAAGACAGTGTTCTAGAATCCTGTTTGAAACAGAAAGCCAAGAAGAATGGATTGAGGGAGGAAGTCCAAGACATGAGCATAAGTTTGTTGTCACACTAAGAAAAAGAAACACTAAAATATTTTTTTTTACCTATTTCATTAAGAGCAGGGGAGGGACCACAGACCAGAAATACATCTGGGTTCTAATAATCTTTCTCATGGCAAAAAAATGAAATGCAAGAAGAACAGAACATGTAGGAGAGTTATCCAGCACTGGCTTACTTTAGCAGAAATGTAGGTCAAAGGATGTCAGCAAAGAACCATTAACAGGATGCTAAATAATTTTAGCAAACAATACAGAAAATCACTGTAAATAAGAGCCTTAAATAAGAGTTTCACAGCCAGTCAGTTTAGAAGTGAGGACAAATATATGCTTCAGGAAACAAACACACCATGAACCCAGCCCTGCTTCCCCAGCTCCATGCAAACACACTGCCCTAAGGTGCCATATGTTACAGAACAGAATATACTCAGCTACAGCCAGTAGAAACCATAAACCAGCTGGTTTAATCAGTTTCCTGGCGTCAATAGGGACACAACTGCACAGCTGTATAATGTGATGAATGAAAAACACCAATTAGGAAGGAGTAAAATGATACATCTCCGAGGTACCTGCCAGATTTGCCAGCAGAATAAACTAATAAAAGAAATTTGCAGATCTCTGCCCGCTACCTGGCATCTATTACGTGTGTCTCACAATAAATATTGCAAATGATCAGTTTACTATTGACTAAACATTTACTGAAAACCAAATCCCTCTCAGCACTCTTGCAATCTATTGTTAGTGTAATACAGGGTTTTTTCTCTTTCTTAAGGTGAAATGGAAGACATTCATTATATTCCCTTTACATTTAACAAACCAGTGGGCATATGCATACAGTTGGCAATAACCGCTATTCACAGATAATGTGATGGTATTGCATCTTGAATTATCCAAAGATATATGACTCTTGTTCCTAGGACTCAAGTCATTCCACTCTGCAACTATCTTTCTCTGTATGTCCCCATGCTCACTTTAATTTGATTAAATGACAAATTCTGGTTTATTTAATTTATTCCTTTACCAAGAGAACATAGGCAATCCCTTTTATATTTCTGATGTATATTAATCTAGGGTTTTTTAATTTCGAGATTTTTCTTTTGTTTTTAAGTTGGTTCATAATCAGTTTTCAGCTACAGAACTCTCTAAGTTTTTGTTTCCTGATATAAGATTATTTCAAATGATCAGCTGGAGTTTGATGGAGTTAATCAGTTAATCAAGCCAAACCACATTCCTAGACATATAAAATATTATCATAACACTTACCCTTTTCTGCAATGAGTAAATTTTTGCCATGGTATTTTATAACAGCATTGTTAAGTAAGTTTTTGAACACTTTTAGCCCAGAATATTGCATCAATCCCACTCAAGTCAAAATTAAATGCATATATTACATATGAAATGTACAAAAATACATCAAATGAAAAAAATCCTTAAGCAAAATATGGCATTCTATTATCAAAGCAAAAAATATTGAATAGTCAATGAAGGAAAAAAAAAATCATCTCCAACTTACAGAAATAAAGGAGTTTCAGCTTTATTGCATCTTGTCCAGAGAAACATACTCATTCAGTGTATCGATTGAGCCATCATATTTGAGGTATTTGAAGCTGGGAAGAATGCAGATTTTTGCATATATTATATTTAACTTCTTTGAAGTGGTATCACAGAGGACACATCTGTAGGCATAAATAACAGCTCATCTGAGAGTCTGAAATAAGGTGGTTATTAATCAATACTCTCTAAGAATTTACATTTATTTTTTTTATCACTGTCATTTGAATTAACTTTGAGAAGTCCCTTGAGAATTAGCTGGTACATTCAGGGAACACAAAATGCAGATGGATACCAGGGATACCATCAGTGGATAAAAATCTGCAACAGACCTGAAAGCTTAGGTTATAAGGAATTATTTGAATGAGTTAGCTTTTAAACTAGGAAGTTTTGGTAAATTGGTTGTATTAATAAGGTAAAATACCCAAGTTTATACATTCACATACAATACCTTAGCCTGAGACTGTGCTACACACCTGAAGATAAAATTAAAAAAAAAAAAAAAAAAAAAAAAGAAAGAAGGATGTTTTTATAATTAAGGTTCTGTTTTGAAGTGCAGTAAGAAAAAGGGGAAAGATCTTCCAGAAAGTATGGAACAATGTCACACCCATTATGGTCCATGTGAAATAAGACAATGGAGACAAAAGTATTTCTCTGGGAAAAGAAAATAAATTTTGAGTAACCTCTTCTGTGATTTAGAACACAAGGTCCTGTTAAGTGATTTAGGAATCTAATTGTGTTTAAAAACATCCTCTTGATTTTTGGTGGCCTTCTTTGTAGGCAATTCTGGCTCCTTGGGGTTGATTGGGTGTTAAAAGCTTCTTGCCTCCTAAAATCTTGATAGCAAAATATGAAATTTTAATTTAGAGATGTGATTATCCTCTTTGATACTATGCAGCTGCAGTTCTCTTAAACAATCAAACAACACACGAAGGAAAAACTGTGAGATTGGATTCTCAGCATCTCTTATACGGCCATATAAGTTTGAGAAGGTTCTCCCTTCTGTCTGTCTTAAGAACAATCAGATCCATTGAAAAATTTTAACATATTGTCTAGAAAAAAAGAACATTTGATGGAGAGCTAACAAATCTTGTTGGAACATAATTTTTACCATAAAACTACTATGGTATTATTTTAAGCTACAGTAGTGAGTTTCCACAGACATCAGCCCAGGATGCTGGACATTTTAAAACACCACACAGCACTGGTCACAGTGCATGCACAGAGCAAGTCTCTTGTCAATGCAAAGCAGAACTGATCTGCACTGATAAATAAGTCTGTCAGGAACAGGAAATGTCTGGCTTGTTGTATCATTCTGGGATTTGTCAGTGTTGGCAGGATTGATGATGTAATTTGTAAAGCTATCAGATCCAAATTTGGAAGCAATTAAAAAAAAAAAATAAACAAAATACCTGAAAAGACTGCAGCAAAAATAGAGGGGAAAAGCACATACCTGAAGAAATCATTTTAGACAATGACACTATATACACAAAACTACTGAGACCTCACCTGGAGTATTGTACATAAATCTGGACATTTTGTTAAAGAAAGCAGACCAAACACCTGGAAACTGTACATGAGAAAAGGCTGATGATTTATTTTGGAGGTTATAACTACTACTTGAAAAGAGGCTAGAAAATTCAGATTTTAAAATGATTAAGCTATATAATATTTTGAAGGACATAGAGACAGTTTGTATCATCAGCTACTGGAAAGGCAAAATTCCCTCAAAATAAAAATGGAAACTGAGAAGCTGAAAGGACCATGAGCACTGAGAGAAATCAAGAGGCAAGTGCACTTTGAAAGCAAAAGTGTTGTTTAGAATGGACTAGAAACTGCATTAGTAGAAGAAAAGGTGAATATAAGTTTCTGTAGCAACTGGAGTGGGGGGGGGAAAGAAGAAAATTATACTCCTGTCCCCAAAGGCAGAAGCTTGAGTGAGCTTGGAATCTCAATTACACTCTCAGCCCTTGAGATACTCCCTCAGATCAGCATTGAAGAGATAAACCATTCTGCTTCAGAGAAATGGGCAAAAGTTGTCTCTTCATGACCTAAGAGTCGAGAGAAGTCACTGCCTTTGTGGTTTACTCTAAAAAAAAATTCTGTTAAAAAGTGGTATTAGACTTCACCATGAAATTTTAGTTCAAAATCTCAATCTGTTCTAAATTTTTACTTAGATTTTCCCATTCTTGCTGAAACTACACCAGCAGACAGCAGTAGTAATGATTAAGGATGCCCACTGGGAACAGGCCTGAGCACTAACTCATTCCACAAAGGCCCTCCAAGAACTCACAAACAGCTATAACTTTTGGTCACTGCTTTTCCAGGGGAGTATCCAAGCGATTATCAAGAAGTGAAAAACTTCATAGACATTTCCTTTCCTTAAGTTTTCCAATTTCTTGATTTGACTCTTTTCAGAAACAGTAATTTTTTTCCTGAAATTTGGATTTAAATAGTATGAAGGGATGGGAAAACGTCTGTGGTACAAATCCTCAGTTGTCAAATGTCGTAGACTTCACCTCACCCATTCAGAACATTCTCAGGACTGAAGGGCTGCACCCTGGCACACAACTCCCTCTGTGCATGCAGCTGGGTGGTGTGGATGGAGCTGAGGATGCTGTGTGGTGCAGTGGTACTTTAGCACGTGCCTGACCTCCTAACCCAAAGCTCAAAATGTAGAAGGGAAGATTTACATATGAACCAGAATTACAGAAATATGAGAAGACAGAGATATGTGACTGCTTCAGAGCAGTCAGAACTACAGATGCGTTACTTCAAAAATTAGAAGGTTAAGCAATGGCCAGTCCTCCTATTCTGCCCCATTCATCTGTTTCCCCATCTTCTCTATCCAATTCCTGTGTTATACATGCACAGTTTGTTTTTTTTTTTTTTGAACTGTGCTGAAGAACGAAGAGAATGAACCTGAAGAAATTAAATTAGTTAATTTAATTCTTCTGAGTTGTATTTCCGCAACCTTTCACAGAGAAACAAATACCTGTGCAAGCACAATGCAGACAGATGAGAAAAAAAAACATCCGGGGATAAAACAAAGGCACATTTTAATTTTTGGTCTGTCAATTTTTGATTGCCTTTTAAAGTTTTTGCAAAACACTTTCAAATTTACTCGTCACTAGAATAATTGTAATTTAATAGAGAAAAAATTCCCATCTTTTGCTTTCAAATTATTTCAGTCACTATGTGGGTCCTCAGCTCAGAGTTCTAAAGGTTAGGGCTTCACATGAAATAGACTGGTGAGAAGACAGACATATTTTAGGAATTTATATATATTTATCCAAATCTCTATATTCTATATCTATAGATTATCTATATCCTTCTGTTGTGGTCAAAAACAAGGGTTAGAGCTCAGCCACTCCAATAAAGAGCATAGTTTGAAACAGTTAAAAGTTTGAGTTAGATTTTGTACATTATGTAAACCCAAAGTAAAAGAAAGTCTGGTTTTGTGGTGCACAAATAAATTAATCCATGTAATTACTCTGTAATAGTGTAATTGCTATAAGGTAGAATATGAGCCATAAAATCTAGCAATTGTGGAGTTAATAATGTCCTATAAATACTATTCCAATTATACTACAAGTTAAAGTACCATGTAATACCTGTCTTAATTGCCTCTTGGTCTGTATGGCTAGCTCAAAAATGAGGGCCCTCTTCTTTATAAGCATAGATATAAGCACATTATAACAATGTGCATAGTATTTAATAGTTTAATACATATAGCTAAACAACGAGAACAAATCAAATTATTAATGACAATGAGATTATACACAAATTTAGCCTCTTTATGGTATCTAGAAGTTTTTACATTATTCCAATTGACTAACAAAGACTTTTCATATACAAATTTAGAATAATTTCTTCCTCATAAATTATTGCCAGCAGTAGTTCAATTATTCAGTAGAGAAAATGCCAATCAAGAGGTCTGATTGGTGAACATATTTATACAGTGCAATATATGCAATATCTGTTTCCTGACCTGTTCTCTTGCAGAGAGGCAACAGAAATGCTTTATGAATGCAATGAATAGGAATCTGGGGGTGCTAAGTGACAGTATCCAAAGTTTCCACTCAGGCACATAAGATAGGATAGCCACATCTTTTAGGCCTAAACTCTGTAACAAAGTGGGGACACCTACTTTTATTTCTGGTCACGCTAATCCTTGACCAGCTGTTGCAAACCTTGTATCTTGAATCCTTTCACCAGGCTTGCTTCAGTCAAACAGCATCTGCATATAAAGGAATGATCTATCTATTGTTTTCCTCTCAAGGTATTGTACCCCAGTTTTGCTATTCCTATTTTCTGCTGGGTAAACCAAATGTCACCGCTTTTCTCTTTTACATCTATCCAACCACAGGACAATAAATGCATGATTCAGCCATTCCTGAGCTGATCTCTGGGGTCGGATTTTCCTCCACCCAAACAAACACATCACTCATTAACCAAAGCAGGTGCAAAGGCTTTTCAGATGATGGGCTACTGGTAACCTGAGCTCTGCCTCAAACATCCCCTCCAACCACTGTTTCTTAGTGCTGCTACTTACTGGGTTCAATTAGTTCTGAAATTTTCTGTTCCTTATAATTCATGTTTATGGTTTGGAAAGCAGTCATGAAACACAGGTCTGAATATAGACTTAGCTAAATATCAGTATTTGAAAAAATAAAAAATCCCCCTCAGAGAGAAGCACTCATAAGCAAATTCATAGGCAACAGTTTAAATGTAGCCAAAGGGGTTAAAGATTTATATTAATATGCAATTATATAAATCTTCTCATCTGATTCTATTCCAAATTATATTTATAACCATTTCTGAATCAGGTTGTTTCATCGGTAGTTTTTTCACTAAACTATTTGAAACAATTTTGTTGCTTTTTTTTTCTTTGTAAGTTATGGCTGTTGAAGGTCTATGCTGAAAATTTTAACTCCAATGTAATTTGTTTGTGAGGATGACTAATATGAGAATAGATTTTAAGATCTGCCTCTTGAAACATGATTGTCAAATGCCAAATAGAACTACACAGAATAAGAGAGGAAGGAAGGATTTTTGGAACAGTGGTTTGGCATTCAGATGGCTTGCATAAACTGAAAACAGAATGTGGAATCATCTTGAATTTGTATATATGTGTTAGTCGTTGCGTCTCGATTTAATTACAATATTTTGAACTGCTACATGAGCACTGTCCAGGAGGGTTGAAAATCTGGCTGCCTAGCAGCTATATTACAGATTTAATTAACACACGTTGAGAACTGCTGCAAATCAGCTGTGCAACCATTCCCTTGCTATTGATGATGACAACCTTATGGAGGCCAAGCTGCAAATTCTCCTCACAGGCTGCAGTGCAGTTACCATTATTCTATTGATCAGCTTTGTCTCAGATGTTATGTGGCAAAAACGTGGTAATCGGGATGACAGGCTTAAAAGATGTAAGCTATTCACAGAGCTAGTGAAGAAAACAAAGCTAAAGGCATTTAGTGTCACTGAGTACAGCTTTTGAAAGAAAATACAGGCTTTTGTATAAAGCAGAATGCCAGGGACAAAATGTGGCCAATCATAAAATCTCAGTGGAAGATCTGAGTTTAAAGGAAAGTGCAGTAGCAAATAAATACTGGAAACAAGCATCCAGGAAAATTCAGCACTTGTAGAGATGGCAAGAACAGATGTTTACTCCTTCTGGTCTCTATATGGCAGTGGCGGCCTTTTACACTTTTATAACAGTTGTTAACGATATCACAAAAATGGAGGCACGGGAAAAAAAGTACAAAACAAAAAGGAATTGTTACTAAACAATGTTGAGGCAATGAAAAAATGCTAAGAAACAGTATTAAGGGAAAAGCGTCTCAGTGAATTACCATAGAAGGGAGATGCGAAAATATTTTGACCTTAGAAAGTTTTAGTTCTGCTCTGCTCGTATTCATAAATATTCCCATGGATGAACAGTTCAGAGGCAGAACTGCTCCCCTAGGCTAATATGCCATCCTTGAGGTAGACTTACATCAGCATGGAAGAATTGAGTTAATAATAATGCCACACTGGGGAAAACACACACTTTGATTCATGTATTTTGCATTATTGTTAGGTATTTGAGAAAGACATAGCAGCTGCTGAAACAAAACATGTAACCATTGACATAGGGACAATTAGCAAGTGTGCTGCAATTAATTTAGAAATTGTAGGAAGGGGTAACTCTAATTAACAGCTCTAGAGGAGGTGAGAGGAATTATTTGCCGAACATTTGAAGAAATCAGCAATTAAATACAAATGAATGACTCTAAGAAAAAATGTAGTATAGCAAAAAATTATGAAACGGGAGCTTAAATAGGGAGTAACTGGTTTGCAGAATACTGACTAGAAAGAGCTTTGAGAGTTACTACAGATAATTCCCCAAGGCTCTTAGCGAATTGTATAGCTGAGAAAAAGAATGAATATAGAGGCTACTAATGCTCGTCTGCTATACAAAAAAAATTGAGTTTAAATGAGAGTGCTGTAATTTCCTAACTCTTATGCTGTGAAATATTGTGATATGCCCAGCCTTCAAAGCAAGCCAATTCCATGAATCCAGTGGGCCTAGTTAAAATAGTGTGTTGTGATAAAATCACACCAGGCACAGAATTTACAATTTAAGGTAGAAAAGCCTTATAGCCAGCGCTCCAGACCAAAGGTACTGTAACCTATATGTAAAGTCGTATTAACAGTCTGGGAATATGAACTCTTTACTTATTTATGAGAGTGTTATCTTCTTCATTCACATCACTATTACCTTCCTATTATTATCTTCCCCTATTATCTCTGACATCTTTAGTCATGGGGTTGCCAAGCTTGTCAAGAGGGCTTTAAACTAAAGTTGCCAGGGGAGAGCAAACTAAATCCATCCCACTCCTACCTGTCTGATGCCAGTGCCAGTGCCAGAGCCTGGAGAGGGATGGCAGGTGTGCAGGAGAGCACTTGAAGAGCATCACAAAGGAATTCCAGCCATTCCAGACAGTAAGTCAGCTTCAATGGGGGTCAAACCTATATACCTCTATGCAAATGAACACAGCATGGGGAATAAACAGGAGGAGTTAGAAACCTACTCACCTCCAGGGCTGTGATATTACTGGTCTCTCATATGTGGTGAGATGGCTACTATGACTGGAATGTCAGAATGGAAGGACACAGGCTCTTTGGGAAGGACAGGCAGGAGAGACGAAGCGACTGTGCCGCCGTGCATGTCAGCAGCCAGCTGGAGTGAATGGAGCTCCTCCTGGGCATGGATGAGAACCTGACAGAGAGCTTGTGGGTCAGGATTAAAGGGAGGGCAGGGAATGGTGATATTAGAGTGGGGTCTGTTACAGGCTGCCCAGCCAGGAACATTGAGAAGATGAGGCCTCTACAGGTGGAGCAGCACCATGATCACAAGACCTGGTCCTCATGGGGGACTTCAACCACCCTGATATGTGTTGGAGGGACAGCACAAGAGGGAACAGGCAATCCAAGAGGATCCTGGAATGCATTGATGGCATCTTCCTTCTGATACAGTAGCCAATGAGAAAGGTGCTATTCTGGACCATGTTTTCACTACCAAGGAGGGGCTGGTGGCGACTGTGAAACTCGAGGGCAGCTGGGGCTGCAGTGACCATGAAGTGGTGGAGATTGAGATCCTTAGAGCAGTGAGGGTTGTGCACAGCAAGATTGCTACTCTGCTTCAGGAAGAGCAGACTTTGGCCTCTTTGGGGATCTTCTTGGTATCTTAGTATCTTAGTAAAAAAAAAAAAAAAGAACTAGAAGAAACTACTGTCTCATTGAAGTTATGAATATCAAGAATTTCTATGAGGAAGGAAGTCTATCGGGGCATGTAATAGTGTTTGCAGAACTGAAAGCCTAGAGATTTCACTCAGTCTGAGCTATACTAAACTTAAACTCATAGAGCTTGTGTGCTGCTAGATCTGTCTATAAAAATTAATGTTAATGTTAACGAAAGCTTAACATAACTTTTTAATTAAATACTTGTCTTCTCAATATTATTCTACTTTCATTGAATTGCCACGGCTTAAGGAAAGCAGCAAAACCTCCAGGTCAAGGCATTTCCTTTCATTTAAGGGTTTGCACTGCTTTTAAAAACGTTTTTTTGCTGGTGATTCTGGTGCAGCTGTTCCTGCTCAGTTTTCTTGACAATTCACAGTGTTGTTGCTCAGACAGGCAAGAGATATCAAAGCTGTTTAAATTGTAGTAGTTCACCTTCTTTTGAACCATAAGGAACCAGTCACAGTTGGGAATGGGATACCTGACTTAAGACACCAAAAAACACACCTGAATAATCAATGCCACTGTGATAAGTTACAGCTTCAGAAAATTGGTAAAGGCATTGCAAAATGATTGCCTGATCAGCAGTATTGCCTGCCAAGCTTGAAAGAAACCCATGACTGTGTTCTTTCTCTGCTTTGCTATAATTTACACAGCTCTGGTATCTTTCTCCTTTCTTCTCCTAGCTTCAGGAATCATCATGAATATTACAGTAGGATTAACCCACTTGAGATGCCTGCAGCAATTGTGACATTTGCACTTAGAAGACTCATAAGACTTCTGGGCACTCTTGAACGTGTAATGGAAGCAGCAAGGTCAGCAGCACAAAAATCATTCCCATTTTCTACCACTGTCTATGTGAGGTTTCATATCTACATTATTTTAGATGAGAATACCTGTGTAAAGTATGATCAAAAAGATACATTGCAAAAGACCTAATTTCTCTTAAATCAGCCATAACTGAGCACAATGTAGGGACATTTGCATTGATGTAAAGCAAATGAAGACAGACATTAGAAGAGTCAATGTAAGCATGGGTTGGACCTACTTAAGACACATACTTATTTTTCCAGGTTTACATGTATTTTTAGGTTATTTTTTCAACTATTCTTCAACTGAAGGAAGTTCTACACCTTTGGGTACATATACATGTTCTCTGGTTCTTACATACCTAGCCTTAGCTCACCCAACTTAACCTTCAAGGCTATAAAGCCTGGATTTATTCCCTATTAAAGCCAGTGGCTGCCCTTAGGGAAAGAAAAAAAGCCCCACTACAACTAGAATAGAACACAGCAGAATATTTCAGCTGAAAGGGACTCACAAGGAACATCCAGCCCAACTGCCTGACCACTTTGGGGCTGACCAAAAGTTAAAATGTTATTAAGGGCATTGTATTATTGCTTCTTAAACATTGACAGGCTTAAGGCACCAACCACCTCTGCAGGAAGCCTGTTCCAGTGTTTGACCGACCTCTTAGTAGAGAAATACTTCCTAATGTCCAGTCTAAACCTGCCTTGATGCAACTTTGAACCATTCCCATGTGTCCTACCAGAGAGAAATGCTCAGCACGCCCCTCTCTATTTCCCCTCCTCAGGAAACTGCAGAGAGCAGTAAGGTCACCTCTCA
>QWTY01016755.1:0-14027 GCA_008033365.1 Pseudorectes ferrugineus
TAGTGTTTTAAGAATTACCAGCAATAGAGTATCTAACTTAAAATGTAGGTATTTTATATGGATCTTGTATAGCACATTTCCTTAAACCATTTCCCAGCACCATAACAGGGCAATATTTCAATTTAGATTTAAAAGAATTAGAAATGCTCAGTGTTCATAAATGATGATTTTCCATCTAAGTATATCTTAATACTAAAATTTAGCTTGTAGAAAAAATACTGCAGTATTACAAAAAATTTATTCAGAGTAGTGTGTTTGTATTTTCATTACTATATAACACAGTTCAGTATTTTCACTAGCCTCTTGCAACACTGAGCTAGATTCTGTTTAAATAAATGAGTGCATTAGTGCCTCAAAACACTAGACATATTTTGACCCAGATACTGCTCTAAGTTCCTTTCTGCAATAACACAGGAACTTTCTTCTCCCATCTATTTACATACTCGGACAAGTCAAGGTTGACTGAAAAGATAGGTATTGTAGAAAGATTATATTTTTTTTCTTCAATCTTTCTGGTCTTCAGAATAGTAAATATCAGCTGAGAATGGCTTTGCAAACTGCAGATATAGCAAGAAGGAGGATCCTGAAAGCTACAGTCCCGTTATTCTCACTTCAGTGGCTGGTAAAGTTATGGAGAAGCAGTTTATTCTGGGAGGTATTGAAACACCGGAAAGACAATGCAGTCATTGGTCACAGTCTTCATGAGAGGAAAGTCCTGCGTATCAAACCTAATTTCCTTTTATGACAATGTAACCCACCTGGCTGATCAAGGGAAGCCAGATGATATAATCTTTTTGCATTTCAGTAAAGCTTCTACTAGTGTCTCTCCCAGGATCTGTCTGGACAAAACGTGCGGCAGGGGTTCAGCAGGGCTCCATCTTAGGCCCTGTGCTCTTCAAAATCTTCATAAAAGACTTGGACACAGGACTGGAAGGGATACCCATCAAGTTTGCAGATGATGCAAAACTGGGAGGAGCTGTTGAATAACATGAAGGTTGGGAGGCCCTGCAGAGAGACCCCAACAAATTAGAGGGCTATGCAGTCACCAACCATATAAAGTTGAACAAGGGAAGAACCAGATTCTGGACCTGGGATGGGGCAACCCTGGGCATATGGACAGCCTGGGGAATGAGATGCTGGAAAGCAGCCCTGTGGAAAGGGACCTGGGGGTCCTGGTCGATGGCAAGTTGAACATGAGTCAGCAGTGCCCTGGCAGCCAGGAGGGCCAAGTGTGTCCTGGGGGACATCAGGCACAGCATCGCCAGCCGGGCAAGGGAGGGGATTGTCCCGCTCTGCTCTGCACTGGGGCAGCCTCACCTTGAGTGCTGGGAGTAATTTTGGGCACCACAATTTAAGAAAGTCATTAAAATGTTGGAGAGTGCCCAAAGGAGGGCAACAAAGATGGTGAAAGGCCTTGAGGGGAAACTGTATGAGGAGGAGCTGAGGTCACTTGGTCTGTTCAGCCTGAGAGGAGGAGACTGAGGGGAGACCTCATCGCAGTCTTCAACATCCTCATGAGGGAAAGAAGAGGGGCAGGCACTGTGGTGACCTGGACAGGACCCGAGGGAATGGCCTGAAGCTGTGTCAGGGTAGGTTTGTGTCCAATACTAGGAGAAATATTCTTCACCCAGAGGGTGGCTGGGCACTGGAACAGCTCCCCAGGGAAGCGGTCACAGCACCAAGCTTGACAGAGTTCAAGAAGCGTTTAGACAATACTCTCAGGCACATGGTGTGGCTCTTGAACATGATGCTGTGCAAGGGCTGTAGTTGGACTTGATGATCCTTTAGGTCCCTTCCAACTCAGCATATTCTGTGATTCTGTGAAGTTAAGTCTCAGGCACTGTAAGTGCACTGGGCACACCTGAAAGTCACCCTCAGCTTGAAAACCCTTTCAATTTGTCAGTTCAGTTCAAGAAGCCATACTGATTTAAACAATCTTTTATTTCAGCACACCTTTTTTTACATATCTATAATCACAATAATCATTTAGATATTTTATAGCAATTTAACTATAGTGAACTTCTCTCTTCTTAGTTAGACTTAGGAATTATGACAATACAGATCTGCATAATGTCTAAGATGGAAATGATATCATCAGCACTTCTCTCAGCTTTCTAGCAAAGTGACAAGAAATGTTGAATAATTACAAATTTCAGCACTGTGCTTTTGAACATACACTAAGGGAGGACAGAAAGATAGAATATAGATAACATATAAACTGTGTGTCTGTATGCAAACAAATCTGTTTTGTACAGGAACATGAGGTTAGTATAGGATTTTGGGGGTCTACTTAATGTGTCAGAGACTGATACACTTTGTTTAGGAGATGCTTTGTTAGTTTGATGATAAGTGATACAGCCTAGATGTGTGGAAAATTAATGCATTAGTATATCAGTAATCTTTGCAGATCAGAGTAATATACTTACTATTAATGGCCATTAAATCCTCATAAATATCTTAAAATAATAGTCCATTAAGGGTAAGCACTTTGGGGAAAACTGCCTCTTTGTATTTATACACCACCTCTCAGAAAGAGGGACTCATTCTTTGTTTACTGCTTTAGGAACTGGTGATATATGATTATTAAAATGACAGATTTTTCAAAATTGAATCAGCAATAAGTAATAACAAAATGTGGAGGGGTTTAGCAAGACTAATGACATTGCAAGTCTGGTGACATTGTTATCTATTTAGTCAATGATACAACATAAGCCATTAGTTATTCATCTGCAAATAGGGAAATCAGGCTACACTTATGAATGCAGAACTGATTGCTTCTTGGAAATCTGTAATTCAGAAAAGAACCTGGAGGCTATAGCAGACAAGCCACTGAACATAGAGTCAAGTGCAGTACTGTGGGAAACAAGTTTAATGACATACAACCAAGACAGGGGGTAAGACTAAAACCTTATGTGGAACCAGCACTCAAATTGTTAATAGGTTCCACACTACAAAGAAACTGTTCAAAAGACAAAAAGTAGGCTAAAGTGAGTTACTTAAGGACCTTGCTCTATATGGCAGGAAAATATCTCTAACTTTAAAGACAACTAGAAAATTACATTTCACAGGGGAATCTTGGGTACAGAAGTGCTCCTAACTGTGTTAGAGAAGCAGCTAGAACCCTCAAAAAGAGAAATAAAAACGAAACAAAAACTTAAATACACTTTATAAAAATACATGTGATTAACTATTAGAAAAAAATAGCAAAGGAAAACTAAGATGTGTGATCATGATGGATATGTTCTAGCATAAATACAAGTGATCTTCATATCAGACACAATATACTAGATTCAGCTTGTGACCACCAAGTAAATCTCAACTATTTCTTATTTATTCAGACTATCATACTAGATTTGTGGTATCTAAGTTTTCCAGCAGGGTCAGAAACATAACTTGGTTAATGTCAGGAATGGATGAAGTGTGACTGCATTTAAGGAAGTAATAAAGCTATTAGATAGTGCCCAAAGGAAGGCTGTGAAGATGGTGAGGGGTCTGAAGGGAAAGCCGTATGAGGAATGGCTGAGGATACTTGGTGTCCTCATCCCGGAGAAGAAGACACTAAGGGGAGGCCTCATCACAGTCCACAATTTCTTTGTGAGGGGAAGACGAGGGACAGACACTGATCTCTTCTCTCTGCTGACCAATAACAAGACGCCAGGGAATGGCCTGAAGTTGTGTCAGGGGAGGTTTAGGTTGGATATTAGAAAAGGTTCTTCACCCAGAGAGTGGTCAGGCGCTAGAGTAGGCTCCCCAGGGAAATGGTCACAGCACCAGACTGACAGAGTTCAAGAACATTTAGACAGATCCAGACAGCATTTTTGCCTAAATTTAATTTTAATTTCAAGTATACTCTTATATAAATTAAGTGATAATGACTGAGAATTTCTAATCTTCCTTGTGATTATTTAGTCACAACAGAAGGCTTGATGGCCTCTTGAGTGAGAAGTACTTATAAGCAGTAAAAAGTACATACTGATGCCCAGGGGTGGCTCTTGTCCAGTTCCACAGATGATAAATCTGGAGTATACATTCCATAATTGGACATAATTTCTTGGGATCAACATGCATTTAAGTAGTTTCACCAGGGCAATCTTACAGAAAGCTCCCTCTGGTCAGCCATTGGGTAGCCAGAACCACAGGTGTCATCTTTAGCAAATGTTAAACAAAAGGCCAGAGCCTTTGCAGAGCTGTTGGAGCATGAATTTGTACAAAAGAAGTCCTGGAGTTGATGACTGGCTTCCATGGTTTAGGAATGGTATTCCCCAATTTAGCGTTCACCCTGAAACACTCCAAACCACATTCTGCTTGGTCCTCTCCTTCTCTCTCCCCTGTAGCGGGCTGGAAAGGAAAATTGGAGGCAAAACAGGTAAAGACCACAGGTTGAGATATGAACAATTTATTGGAAACAGTGGTGAAATAAGACGATGAACAGTAACAGCAGTGATACTAATGACAGAGTGTACAGGAAAAGAGGTGTATAATTCACACGTGATTGCTCACACCCAACAATACTTGACCACTTCCTTCGTCACACTACACCACCCAGAAGGGAGCCTTTCGCCTTCCCCAGAAAATGATGAGCGGTGGTACAGAATAACCTCTGGGTCCTGCCATGCCCCGTCTTGGCTACTGCAAAAATTAATGCTGTCCTGGCTGGAACCCGGACCCTGACAAAACTAAACAGACAATAATAGCAAAAAAATCCCACTTTGCTCATTTAGTTGCTTTGTTACGCATGTCATGCATGGGTTCACAAATTAACCTTTTTCCTTGTAAATTCATTTTTGAAAAAATATGTGAAGGAAAATGTGTATTGCTGTGAAAATCCATTCAGAAATAGAATCAAGGAAGAAAAAAAAGACTTCTTTATCTGGAGATCAGTGATTTTCCCAGCAGCAAAACATATAGAACAACCTTTAATTATGGTGCAAAACTAAATCAATCTAGTACTGGACAATAATCTGTTGTGTTCAAAAAAAGTTTTATAAGACTTTCAAAATTACAGTTAGATTAAAATTAACCCTAAGTCTCAAAAATATTTTGCTTCACAGAAATATAATAACATTTGCATAATACATTTTATCATACTATTTCACACTATATTATTTTAAAATATTTCAAGACAAAGCTTAGATGAGAAATTAAATTTTCACAACATTTCACATCTTGCTTTGCAACGTCTACAGACTCTTTAGCACTATAGAATAAAGATCTCCTTTTTAAAGAGTTTTTCTGAAAATACATTCCTATACTATGTCATCTTTTCTTTATTAATGTTGTAGGCACACCACAGAAAGTTAGGGACTGCTAGGGATTAATACTATAGTATTTAAAAAACATGTCAGTTATAAGAGCTCAGTTGATGCATTCACACCTTAAAAACAGCAATTAATTTTTTTTCCAATATTTAAAGATTAAGCAGCTGCCAAAATCTGTGCACCATTTTCAAAATTATAATTTTTGATACCTGAAAAGGGAATGGGGAGCAGAAGGAAGAAAGTTGTTCACACAGTTTTTCAGCAAGGAGGGGTTCTTTCAGAAACTGGTGCAGTGGATAATGCATGAAACTACATAGAATAATTTAGATTAGAAAAGCTCCCTAACATTATTGAATCCAAATTTTAATCCAGCACTTCCGAGTGCACCATTAAACCATGTGTTTAGGTGCCACAACTGAATGTCTTTTAAATACCTCCAGGGACAGTGACTCAACCACTTCCCTGGGCAGCCTGCATTGCGTTTCCAGCAGACATCTGGACTTTGGAGATCTGCATGAGAACAAAGACTTCATCTGCCTGTTCATCCTCATTGGGTGGTCTATAACAGACTCCCACCATTCTCAGGCACATCCATGGTTTCTAACACATCAGTAAAACTTGTGAATTTGCTGCCACATGAATCTCCTTCCCCTACCTCCATTGAGATGACAAAGAGACCTGAGACCAAAGGACCTGGCTAGAAAATCATACGTCAAACATTGGCATGCCCAGACCTATCTCTAGAGACCTTGGGGTTTTTTCTCTTTCCCTCTTCAAATCTAGTTTAAAGTTTTTCAGTGAGCCCTGCTAACTCCTGCAGAAAGTTTCTTTTTTTCCCATCTGTCAGCAACAGGTCAGGTGCTGTGTAGACTGATCCATGACCAAAAAACCCAAAATTCTGCTGGTGGACACCAGGCTCGGAGGCAGGTATTGGTCTGCTGGTTTGTCCTGTTTATTCCCTCATCGTTCCCTGCAACTGGAAGGATAGAGGAGGACGCACACCCACAAATACCATTTCCCCTGGTTATTGCTCACAGAGATTTTGCAGCTATTTTGAGAGTCACTAAGGTGGATCATTACTGTGATATTGTCTCAAGATCTGACCTACAGCTTATAAGAACAACATGAGTAAACTTAAAAGATGGGATGTGCTTGGGGTGGATATAAAAAAATTGAAATGATGATTCGTATCTGGAAATCTGCACCTGAAACATATCATGTTTGAATCTGGATATGCAAACAACTGGAAAAGGGGTGTTAATAAGTACCGAGCCTACAAGCATGTAAGCAAGTAAACTGCAAGATTTAATGGCTAAGCTCAGGCACATTCAGATCAGAAACAAGACTGACCTTTTAAATTAAGTAATTAATTTTTTATTTCTGCAATCTCTAGGATTTCCCCCTAAAAGACATAAGAAAAGTGAATTTATTATGCCTTTTAAAACGTTTCCTAGGAGAAATAACCAGAAGTTACATGTTAGACATAGGAATATCTGGGTGAGAGACCACAATATTGGACTGTATGATCTAAGGGATCCTTCTGACCCTGAATGTAATGAGTTTGTAAAAAGTGTGCATTTTGCTTCAACAAATGGTAATAGCCAAAATACTTTTGTCAAAAGCACACTAAAAATACAATTAGGCTGTAGATTTCAGCCATGAAAGAATTCATGTCAATTGAGCATGCTCATTTGAAATGCTGACAATAAGTGAGTACAGTCTAACAGGTGCTCCTATAATTAACAGCACATTCTGAATGAAAGATGAAATAATTTGGAGCAGCATTACCTTCCATTGCAATTTTCACAGATCTTATGGAACTAAAATAACCATTTTGGTTAAAATTGCACAATGTTCTTATTTTAATTTACTTGTAAGTGTACTCATGGGACTGTTCTCTTTATCCAGCTCATGCATTGACATTTGACTGTATTGCTGAGTTTTACACATGTTGCTTCCCTTTTAATAAGCTGTTCCTGGACTTGATGGGGGAAGGAAAATGAGGAAAGAAAGCATACTACACTTGAATATGGTACATGATATTTCAATCTTCACTGCATACTAAATGCTTTTAAACTATATAAGGTTTAGATATTCTGGTTTGGTTTTTTTTTTTTAATTCTAGTGTTATTACTCTGCTCTTTATAAGTTTCTTTCACTAAAGTAAGAGGGAAGTGGTGTAAATATGTTTATAAATGCACCTACGTGCAAAGACTATTAGGAATTCACTTAAAATCTATCTGTATTTGAGTATATCTTGTCAGCACTTAGGAGAAGAAGCAAAAATGCAACAAGAGGAGTAAAATCAGTTTCCTCTTGCTGCTTTGCAGGGGTTTGATGAATTTGACTTTTCCCAAGAACAGGGCAAAGACATCAAATAGGTGTATTAGAATACAAATACTCAAGGGACTCAAAGGAACAAAACACACTTGAACTCGAAAGAAAAGATAGTACTTGTCATTAGTTAACCACAGGACTAGCTGCATACATTAAAAAAAAAAAAAAGTCTTTTCAGAAAAGTCTGAAAGACTAAAATGTGAAGTAGCTAGAACTGCAAGAGCTTGAGAAGTCTTCATGTCCTAAAAGTGGTCAAGCATGATATTCTTTCTCAGCAGAAATACAATTATAGTTATTCTATTATTTAATTTCTTCTTCTCTCCCAGCCCCAAAATGGTGACTGAATTTTAAACCTTTGTAAAGTCTACATTTCAATTCATATACCAAACCTAGACATAAACCATAACATAAATGTTCACATAAACCAAACCTGGACTACCTGTCTGATACTGAGATTTTCAGAACGAGTATTAGTCATAGGATGTAAGTGCTCACATCACAACATTTCTAGTACTGGGAAAGGGGCAATGTTGTGGAGCTACAGATTAAAGGGATGCCTAGAGATACAAAGATAGTTAGCACTGGAATTTTGCTCTGGCACAGGTAACTTGGGCACTCATGCAGCAGCTTAAATTAAAAAAAAAACGTGGAAGTATGTGAAGGGTCTTGCAAGGGAAAGCTTTACCAGTATTAAAAGAAAAAGAATCTAGTTATCTTTAATAATGTATAATGAAACGTAAAATTTGTACAAAATTTATCTTGCTACTGAGCTCCAAATCTGTGAGACGAATAAGCTCCAAATGTTGTGTTAAAATCGAGTTCCTGTATTAGGACTAAATCTAATGAAAAATTTATTTTAATACTTTTGTATTAAAAGGAACTTTCTCAGTCTACAATCAAGTCTAAAATCACAGTAATACCTTTTCTTCCTACCACCATTTTGATACCAAATATTATTCTATGTAGCAACTCTAGGTTTGCATACAGATGTCCATGAAGGATGGTGCAATGCATTCTCTTTTGTCTACTGCTTTGAAAACTGGGATTAATATATTCTGATATCCCATCTCTGTAAAGTCATTATAAGCAATAGAATTTGACACATATCCTGGACTCCAAGACAAATTAGATTTTTTTGTTTTTCCAACCTTTCAGAATTACACCTTACAAAATGGGCAAAGGGAATCCCTTACTGTATACAAACAGGCCCAGGTATGACAACATTAAGAGATAAACATTGAGGAATCAAATCTTTGCTCTGATTTTAATTCAAAGTTACTCTTTTTACTTCAATTGATTCACTCCAGTGTGACTAAGACAGACTCTGTCCCAAAGAAAATCTTAGTTATAACTATCAAACCACCCTTCTAATCCACATTTAGTAAATATGCTTTATGATTCCTTTCTTGCTTTCATTGGTTCTTTGAATTCAATATTAAGTTGCCCAGCAACTGTCAATAATATCTTTCTTCTAGATTTTTTAGAGTGCTAGTTTATGGTAAAGTTTATGAACAATTGCCAATTATGTTGAGTGACAAGTGATTTATTTTGCTGAGATAATGATTACAGACAGCAATTGCTATTACAGGTAGTGAAATAACAGTGTCCCTAAGCATTTAATGACAGTTTTCAGTATATTTCACTAGACTCAACTGAAAATGAATGCTCTTAGGCCCTTACAGTTATTATTTTTTCGATAATAGCAAATACCTCTCATGTCGAAGAATGGTCATGGTAACATGCATATGATAATGTCTAAATTCAATGTGCAATGACCAGGTTGATCTTGAAGATGGTAATAGTCTCCCTCTGCAGTGCCAGACTAGACAAAAGTGGGACAGAGGGTGAGAGGGTGAGAGGGAGGAAGGGAGAGAAGGAGAGAGGGAGAGAGGAAGAGAGGGGGGAAGGGACAGGCTGTGGACTCAGGTCTCAACTCTTGTTACTGCCTCCTAGCAAGAGCAGAACTAACTGGGTGAGCTTCCTTCTCTGTGCACTTCTGGTCTAAAAACAAGTACATCACTCTAAATCAAAGACAGATTATTTTACCTAATTGTAAACTGAAACCAGAGGAACAGCCTCCATCCACAGGCAGCATTAGTGTTAGTTGGTACAGGACTACAAGCAGCACCATCCCTCAGCTCAGGCAGGGGACAGCTTTTTCAGCCTCTTTTATCTGTGTCGCTGGAAGTCCTGTGAGACTCAGGGACATAATGGAGAAATCACAGAGATGTGGGCCTTTAAGCATGTTACCTGAGCAAAAGGACAGTGATTCCCCACACCAGCACGGGCTCCAGACACAGCCTGACCTTTCCATACAGTCATCTTTACACAATTTATTGGTGAAGAAACTGCTGTGTCCCACCAGTTTGGTTTCTGCTCTGATATATAATCTGGAACAAGAGCAGCAAAAAACCCAAAAACCTAAAATACATTATTTCAATGAGCATCATTTGCTTGAGTTTATGATGTCTTTCTTTCTCTGATATTTAGTTGACCACAAGCAAGAAATAGCATGTGAATAAATTTTATCCCAATGGGATGCATACTGAATATGTTACCAGAGCTATTAGGGTAAATTATATAACTGGAAAATATAGACATATTGTATGGCAAGCTACCCTTCCTCAGGCAACCTCCTACAGCCAAAGCTTGTTAGTTCTTGTTGATTGGCTTTGGAAAGAGACTTCTTTCCAGCCTTTTCCTTTCCTTTATCTTCAACTATAACCAAGCTGCTAAGACCAAACATTATTAATGCAGTAATACACTGACTCTCTCCAGTTAAGATCTGATTTTGAATTGTTCAAAAAGAATATTATTACAGAATTTTTAAATTCAGTTAGTAGCTGAAGATACCAAAATGGTTTTAAAAGGAAACAGAAGTTTTCAGCACATTTTAAACACTTTCTCAGACTACATGAAGGGAAAAGAAAGACCAGAAGGAAAGTGACAGCAAAACTGAATATACACAACTCATCAAAACCCAGAACACAAAACCAAAGTTTAGGTGATTAAATGCTAATTAGACAATTAAAATAATTTTAGATAAAAACAACAGATTGCATTACTGGGAGCAGCTAAGAAGATTTTGGTTCATCAGCAGTTCCAGAGCTACGACTGGAAAACAAAAAAACCCAGAGGCAGTAATAGCTAGGATAGAAACCATCCTTCTGCAACAAATCTGAGAAATAGGACAAAGAAGGGCAGGAAATGCTCTGTTCTGCTTTTCGTTTGCTTTTTTTTTTTTTTGTCCCAGTCTTAGTACTTTTAAACCCTGGAGTCAGCAGCTATTTCCCAGTGAAACTCTTGCACCTCACAAGACCATCACAAAGCTGGCCTTGTTCCCCATGTATTAAGATGGACGATGGGCATGGGGAGAGAGGCACGCTGAAGGGCAGGAAAAGATCTGGCAAAGATGGTACAAGTTGATGTTTACTATATTCCTTTCTACAGAGTTTTAGATGCCATAATAAGGGATAAGATTTGAGAAAACTACAGAGGTTTTTGGACCATGAACAATCAGAGGCTTATTCAATTTTGTATCAGAATGCTTAAATTCAACTCTAAATCCTCTTCAGTACCTTTTCCAGTTCTCATCTATCTTATTTTGGCTTCCCAGGCAGTTACTGAGGATGCAAGCAAATGGTGCATGCATGTCTAACGAGCCTAGTGAGTTTCCTGAAGCAAAGAAAGAATCTTGGAGGCAGGAATGCAGAGGAACACGGGAGAAATCTGAATACTAAATAATTAAGAAATGGGATAAGAAGGGCAGGGTAGATTATAAAAAGAAGAGAAATTCCTACAGACCTCTTAATCCTATAGTGGTGCGTATCTGCAACAAATATCAGCAGCACCATACAAACCCTTAGATGTAAATTTGTATTTATTACAGTAAAGTAGACCTGATGTCACTCCTGCTATATCTATCACTTGTATTTCCACCCTTTGTTTTTCTGCCAGTATCACAAGATAGTTCTTTTTTTTCTGACTTTGTTATATTTATAGATTGTTATGTCATTGGGGTTTTTATACCTATCTTGTCCTAAAAAATCTTCTGAGTCACCATCCCTGGAGAGGTGTGGTGCTTCATGACATGATTTAGTGACGGACTTGGCAATGCTGGGTTTATGGTTCAACTTGATCATTTTGGGGGTCTTTTTTAAACTAAATGATTTTATAATTCTATGATTTTCTGCCAGTACAAAAGTTGTGGATCAGTCAGAATGCTCTCTACTCAAAATCTGACAGGCTTCCCCTCATAATAGTTATCTGAGATTAGCTCAGTTGGTGAGAGCCTGGAGTTAATAATGTAATGGGTTTGAACCCTATATGGGCCATTCATTTAAGAACTGGACTTGATGTTCCTTCTGGGTCCCTTCGAACTCAGACTATTCTGTGATTCTGTAAATATCATGAAGCTGTATTTGTGAAGAAACTATTTTCAACCTTTTTCAGTTTATGGACCTCTAAATATTTTCCAAGACAACTGTGGCATTTAATTCTGCAAATTTAATATAAAGACAACTTTGAACATGTCCTACAGATTTGCATGTACCACACATAAAAGATTGAAAATCTCAGAATTGCAGCCTAGCAAAGCAGATCCATAAATATGACCACCAATGGGTGTTTCCATGAATTTTGGTACAAGATTTCCATTGCTGCAGAAGCTACTGCCACTTCCACATCCAGTCCAGAACATGTGTTTTCAGGCATCTCTTTCACAGAAGTTCTAAAGACAGTGAAAATAAATTTAAAAAGAAGGAAGCATTTTAGCCTCCCAATAAAGCAGTCACTACCTACATAAAATTTTGCCACCATAATTACTTGCCATAAATGAATTGTGCTAACCATGGAACGATTTGGATTGAAAGGAACCTTAAGGATCCTCTAGTCCTAATCTCCCTGCCATTGACAGAGACACCTTCCACTACACCAGGCTGCTCAAAGTCCCATTCAGCCTGATCTTGAACATTTCCAGGGATGGGGCATTCACAACTTCTCTGGCTAGCAACCTGTTCCAGAGCCTCATGACCCTCACAATAAAGAATTTCTTCCTAATATCTAAACCCACCCCCTTTTAGTTTGAAACCATTCCCCCTGTTCCTATCACTACAAACCCTTTTGAAAAGTCCCTCTCCAGCCCTCTTGTAGGCCCCCTTCAGGTACTGCAAGGTGCTATAAGGTCTCCCTGGAGTCTTCTCTTTTCCAGGCTGAACAACACCAACCCTCTCAGTATGTCTTCTCCACAAAAAAAGAGGCATAGTTTGCAAAAAAGATTAGATGTTTGCAGTTCTTTTTATTAAAAGTAAATTCTTTGACATGAAGGACTGCTGAAAAGATCACCATATGGTGCTTTGTACAACCAGGCTGGATTTGGTTAATAGCCAAAATGGCTAGCAGGTTACAGTGAGGTTCTTAAATTTGTACACTCTCTTATTGGCAGAGCATATCAATGTCACCTCAGCTGATTGGACAGCCACTTAGAATACTTGTCTCTCATGTTAGCATGCACAGTGTCTGTGCCTGAAGTATAAACAGTTCTTTAAAAATTCAGGGAAGGAAAAGCTAAGAAAAACAATGAGCAGGAATATTTTTGACAGAAATTAACAGATGAACACAGACTAGAAAGCTTCCTGCTGTGCCCCAAAGGCCAGCTCACTTAACCTTTGCAGTGCCTGGGCTTTTACCTTTAGGGAAGCCTAGAAGAAGGTAGAAGGTAGCTGTACCAAGAAACCCCACTGTGTCCAAGAAGGGAATTATTCATGCTGCATACTGTAGGACTTCAGACATATGGCATGACCTTCTCAACAGAATTACAAAGCAATAGCTGAGAATTCAACAAATAACCTACCAAACTTCCTATAGAAATTGTGCCTTTGAACATGTAAGGATAGAGCAATATTAGGATGAAGAAATTCTAAAGTATAATCTACACACTTAAAAACACAGTCTGTGTGCGTTCAGCATCATGCCTGCTTTTTTTGATGACTGAAGGTATTTTTTGCCTTTTAGCTCAGAAGAACCAAACCAGACAGAATAGAAATGGAACTTTATTCCTTCCTTCAATTCAATTTAAAAGTCAATTAAGTTCAAAGCAACAGATTCAAGATTCCCCCATGGAAATCATTTTAAGGCAGGGATGGCAGTGTTGAGTGAATTTGTAGCACAGGAGAGATCAATAACTGAATGAGGTGACAATCTGTGAATGCAACACAAAAAAAAAAAAAAAAAGATGAAACTAAAGTCAGTGGGTACTTGGTGGAATGGAAAGACAGGTCTTCAGGAAGCTGTACGTAGACAGGCCCTCATGCTAAACCACATGAGTTTCACTGGAGCTGAAAGCGTTCCCTTATGTTAACCATTGTCACACTGAGAAACTGTGTACACACAGATAAGCAAGCAAAGGAGGACTGGATGTGGCAGCTCAAGAAA
>QWTY01016756.1:0-19111 GCA_008033365.1 Pseudorectes ferrugineus
AGCAGCGTAGAGACAGGCCCTGCCTTCATCCTGCTCTGTGAGCCCCACAGGTCATGGCAAGAAGCGGAGGAGCTGTGAGGGTGATGAGCATGGTCTGAGGAAAATGATGGTCAGGTAGAAGAAGGCTGCAGAGGCTGGGGTGGAGGAAAAGGAGCAAATAATGCCAGACAAGTTTAAAAATGTAGTTCCATGTATGAATCCTGCAGTGCTGCACACCTGTCTTCCTGCCTGTCCCTAACATGGCAGTTTCATAATAGAAACCCAGGAGGAGTCCTCAGGTGCAAAGGCTCCAAGCAATTTCCATCCTCAGTTACGTTAGTGTAACACCAGAGTTGCCTTGTAATCATTCCCATATAAACTGAAGTATGGGTGACCTGGCGAGGTCCTTGGTGCAGAGACCATGCTCCTCTTTCCTTCTTGTGGGCCACGATTCTGCACAGGGGATTGCAGCTTTGAGAAATGATTTTCGTTCCCTCCCTGCCTCCAAGATACCACCACTTCCCTCTTTTCCTCACCAGCACGTATTTCTGTGGCTTAAATATAGCAAATACAAAACAAGTGCAGCACACACAAAATGCCATTCGGGGGAGCGCAGTGAACATGCTGCCTCTGTAATGTAATGAGCCCCAAGTGCATCTGCCAAATATTTGGACTGAGATTCCAAGGGAGGGGGGGTGGCCTGCAGCACAGAGAAGCTCCGACCAAACCCTCAGACCAGTGGCCCCAGGCATGTCTTGGGGGGATACAGGTTCCTTGTTGGTCCAGCCTGCCTTCACCTGGAGGTGATTGACAACTCATAGCAGTCATTTCCTCTAGGAAAGGTGAAGAGCAGCTTTGTGTGAGTGGATTTAAAATTCACAAATAATACGTAAAGCAAATAAGAAGTGTTTCTTTAGGGGTGTGGTCTGGCTTTGTGGCTGAGGTTAAATGACACCAGTGAAACCATGCCAGTTTTTGAACATCTGACCCTATGTACTATTTTCAGTGCAGTGATTTTTGAAGTGATTAATGACAACAACTTGGCACTACTCAGAGGCTGGTGTTGCTGATTAAGCTAACTCTTCCTCGGCTCACAACAGGCATCAGGAATAGAGTGGGCAGGAAGCTCCCCAGAGCGACAGAAGAGGCAGAGCACATCAGGACCTCCCGAGCTGCCTGTGTTTCAATGGGGAAATGAGAAAAAAGAAAGCTACCAACATCCAACTCCAGAGCTGAGCTCAGCAGTGCTGGAGTGCTCTGCTCCTCCTGTGGCTTTCTTTTTCTTTGAGAATATTTTTGTATGGATTCTTTTCAACATTCCCACCCCTCTCAATAAAAAAAAAAGAGCCTCCCTTGTTAAGTGTGTGCTGGGATTGCTAGTGTGGCACTCCCTGCATGTGTTTGTAGGAGGATCTCAGAGACGCTATCTGGTTTCAAATCCATCTACATCTATAAAGTATCTCTTTTCTCCAAGACCCTCAAGAAAAGGAAATCTGTTAGTTCAGTGTGAAGGCAGTGAGCAGGACTCCAGAACTTACAGGAACTCTCAGTTGGCAAACTGCACTTCTACACAGTCACAACCAACTGCTAAAAAGAGCACGGTGCCTTGTAGACAATATCCACGTTCACAAGAGAGCTCTTCCACTGCTCTGAGCTACCATGAAGTGAGAACAATGTGAACAAAGCTCCATTTATGCCATGTAGACTGAATGCTGGCCAGCCTTGTTAGCCACTGGCATCTTAATCACAAATTTGAGAAAGCCGTGGGGCTCATGTGTGAGATTTTATAAGCTCATCTCCCTGAGGTCCTGCAGGAGTCCTTGAAAATTTAATGACTATGTTAATGACATATATTGAATATATTCACAGAGCTTTTAGCCGTCCTGCCAAGCCCCTCAGAGAGGCTGTCCCTCTCTCTTCTGCCACAGGTGTCTGTGACACCCCTCCAGGGAACCTCCTGGACACTGCTCAGCTGCTGCTGTACCTGAACCATAGGCACACTCCTCTGGGAGTGAGGAGGGCTGGGGGGTTTTCACTCTGGTATTACACAGCATGAAGAGAGGATCACTTGCACAAAAGCTCATCATTGCAGGTCACTTCCCCTAGGGCTGGGCACAGGGAGGGCAGGAGGGCAGGGCTGGCCTGGGGAGAAGCCTGGTGTGATGAAAGGGGAGCTGTTGCAAGCCCTTGTGTGCGCTGCTATAGGCACCTCAGAGAGCTCTGTCTGAGTTTTTGGGGCAATTTTGGGGTTTGCTTCCCAGGGTGCTCATTTCACCTGAGATTTTGGGCCTAAGCATTTATTTCTCTGGACTATTTTGAGTGTCTTTTCTTCTCTGTGGAATGGGTTGTGGTTACTTGTAGGCAGGCTCATGCAATGCCATGACATGGGCAGTAAATCCAGGGGTTGCCCGGGCAAGGGTCTGGTTAGTGAGGCTACAGGAGCAGCCTGGGTGCTGAGCTCCCCCACCACGCTGCAACAGAGCAGCACCAAGTGCAGGCAGTTTTCCCAGTGGGGCATAACTAAAAGCATCACTGGGCACTGGGGGAACCTAAGCCAGGCCCGTGTGGGCATTCCCTTCACTACTGGGTCCCGGTTAGAGGCAAAGCTCAAGTAAATATCAGTTTAATGGTAAGCAGCCTCTGCAGGGCTTCCTCGTTGAACCTGCTATCACAAAGATGAGCCTACCTGGCTCCTGCAGTGGATCTGCCTCCTGTTGCCCTGTGGGTGGGAATGCTGGGCTGTGGACCTCTACAGGCACCAGCCACACTTGTGCCCACTGCTGCCAGGATAGCACCAGGGGACTGCCATGGTCAGGGAAAGAGCCCAGGTCTTCCAGTAGTGAAGGATCCCTATTTCCATGCTCTGAATTGGCACCTGGAGGGGCTTCTTGTTTCCACTCTTGCCCTGCCTCCTTCTCATACACACTCCCTATTGACTTCAAGAGGAACATAAGGTAACCAGTTTGAGGAGCTAGAACACTAAATCTCAGAGAAGACTGGAACAGAGGTCATTCAAACTGCCCCAACTTGGGTGCAGCCAGAGGTGTTTACCCACTGCCATCTGTTCAGGCAAGGGCTGGGTCACAGTGGGCTTTTCCCCAAAATACCAGTTTCTTTTCTCACTCTTTGTGGCTTCCTTTCTTTCTACCTCACTTTTTGTCTTCCAATCTTTTTATCAACTATTAGAACTCAAGGTATCATTTCCAAGCTCTGCATCTCTGAACTTTCCAATTCCCAGACTACCTGCAATTAAACCAGAGTAAGCCAATGCGAGCCCCCATAAGTTATGCAGATTGGAGCCTTTTATGCTCAGGATTTCCATAGCAGTTTTGCTTCACCTGTTTTCCAGTTGCCAAAGACACAGGAATATCAGTGACTCTTTCACTGCATAAACACCTGCATCAAACCATTTCCCTGCTCCTGGATGCCAGATCAACAACACGCTGCTTAAAATTCTGTATGGCCTGACAACACCCCTCACCCCACAAGCAATGCTGAGATATAGGAGAAATCCTAATATTGGGAAATCTTCCCACCATCAACGTTTTAGTGCCTCTGTGACATTGTCAAGTGCTTGACTACTCTCTCTCTCTCTCTCTCTCTCTCCCCCTCACACATACACACAGACTGTTTTCAGTCCTCGCCTTTTAACTCTGCACTTCCTGACCCGGTTGTTTTGTGCCTGTCACGCCCATGGTACACCAACCACAAGGCTTTGGTTTAGCATCCAGGCAGGCGGAAGCTCATTTCACAGGCGGCTGAGCTGTGCCTCGAATTATTAAAGAGGTGAAGTTGTTTACGCCACCCACTCACGTTAGCCAAGACACATTTATTTTGTGAATTTAATGACGGGACTGAGCGACAAAAAGCTTGTGTTTCTTGGAACTTTGTAAAGATGCTATGTAAAAACAGGAGGGGAAAAATGTGTGAAAAGAAAGGCAATTTTGCTTCAGCCTTTGGTGCGACACTTGTTTTGCAAGCTTAGAAGGTGCCCCAAGCACACCTGATCAGTGGTTTCTCTCTGGCTTGTACATACCTTCCTCTTTTCTCTGAGGGCTGGTTAAATGCCACTTGTTTATTTGACCTGGATTTTCCCCTCACTGTTGTTATTATTAGTGATCTAGAAATACTGTCAACAGATATGAACCAAAAAAGCTGCCTTCCAGAAATGGAGAAGGAAACACCAAAAAGATCAAAGATGTTTAATTAAAAAATAGGGAGAGAACAAAGCAGAAAGTGTCTCTCATTTCAATCTTTTTTTTTTTTCTTTTTTCGTTTTGGGCCTCATGGGCTCCAACTTTTCTGCTTCATATATGGAGTGCGATGCCCTGTTAAAAATATCCCTCCAGCTGCCCACGACAGCTGGAAGTGCCAGAGCACTGTGGGTGGGTCAGTGTGGGGGCGCCTGGGGATGGGCATCTCACACTGATTCCTCCAACCACAAAAAGCTCTCTCCCCTGTCTGCATAACTCTGTGTCCGCCCATGGACCACAACCAAAACGAAGCAGCTGCAAGAAGCAGGTGAGCGGAGCATTTAGTGTAAACAGGAATAACAAAAATACTCCATAAGACAGCACCCTTTTTTCCTGGCCATCCTTTTCCTGCATGTTAAATAGGTCTGATCATGCTCTTGCAGAAAGGAACTTCAATCTTGAGTTTATAGGCCAACTATCTCACTACAATCCATCTATCTGGATGAAGCAGACACTGTTGCCTTGGTGATGGGACTTCTCACCCTCTGGGCTGCAGGGAGTACAGCACACGCTTTCTTCATCTCCGGGAACGTGAGACAAGCCAAAAGGACAAGCAGGGCTAGTGGGACGTGTAAATGTTTTCAGGACAATGATCCGCAGTCTCTCAGCGGTCAGGAAGGAGAAGCTTCCATGCTTAATACATTGCAAGGCTGCTCATCCATACAACAGCCTCCTGGAGTATTGGGAATTTGTATGCTGGATAAAAAGTAGCCATGTCAAACTCTTTGGGGTGAAAACATGGGAAAAACAGTCTCTCTGTATATCTCTGAGGTAGGCATCTGCAGGAATACCATACTGATATGCACACATGAGTATCCTCAGAAGACATAATTCTCTTAAAGTTATACCCCTTTGATGTACTCTGTGGGGAGGGGTCATACCTGAGAGGTCTCACCAAAGCAGGGCTGGATACAGCACGGAAAGGAACCTGGTCCCATGGGTCACAGACAAGCTGGGACATGGATGTCCCCCTGTGACATTTTGAGAAGCCACTGCAGTTGTATGTCCGAGAAAAGCAAAATGTCTGGTATTGCTTCAGGGGAAGAGAAAAGTTGCTTAACCTGAATTGTTGCTGAATAGAGTCTCAACTCTAAGTTAACACCCAAGGCTTTATCCTCAGTTTTCTCTAACATCTCTAACCTCATTATGTGCAGGCAGTGCACATAACCATGTACAGCAGCTACCTTTCATTTCAGCTAAGCCTCAAAGCTGGTCCCAAACCCCAGAACTAAAGCTCTTTTCTCTCTTATAAAAGACAGGCAGGCTTTACAAGGATGTAAAGGCATCTGGTGCATTTTTGAAGCACACCTTAAACATTTGATGCAGTTACTGTTCTGCTGGGAGCCTTGATGGGCAGCAGTGCTGGAATGTATCTGTATGCCTTAAGCAGCACATCAGTCCTGGGCAAGGAGAGGGCCCTGGGACTCTGACACTGTGCAGTACACCATCTAAAATAGAGCTCTGGTCTACTGAACTGGAGCACACACTTAATGTAATGTAATGAAAAAGACAGCGTTGGTTTTCCCCCCCATTCTTTGGAAACACTGATGGGATTTTGTGTCAGCTTTGACCTGAGAGAGAGGTCATAGTTACCCCATGTACAACCAGAGGGCAAATACAGGAGGTGGGAAGTGGAGGTATGAGGAGAGGTCAGTGTAGAGGAGCTGCATGAAAAGATCTGCAATAAATCACAGCCTAATTTCTATTTTTCCTGTGCATTCTCAGTTTGGATACGCTGATCAGTGCTAACAAATATTTGGACCCAATTCTCAAAGGAATACCAAGTAAGTTTGCCAACAACACTAAATTGGGAGGAGCTGTTGACTCCCTCAAGGGCAGAGAGCGCCTGCAGAGAGACCCCAACAAATCAGAGGACTGGGCAATCACCAACTGTAAGAAATTTAAAAAGGGCAAGTGCTGGATTCTGGACCTTGGATGGGGCAACCCTGGTTGTGTGCATAGACTAGAGAACGAGAGGCTGGAGAGAAGTGCTGTGGAAAGGGACCTGGGGGTCCTGGTTGCTGGGAAGTTGAATCTGAGTCAGCAGTGCCCTGGCAGCCAGGAGAGCCAAGCATGTCCTGGGGGGCATCAGGCCCAGCATGGCCAGCCGGGCAAGGGAGGGGATTGTCCCGCTCTGCTCTGCACTGGGACGGCCTCACCTCAAGTCCTGGGGGCAGTTTTGGGTGCCACAATGTAGGAAAAATGTTAAGCAACTAGAGAGCATCCAAAAGAGGGCAACAAAGATGGTGAAGGGCCTTGAGGGGAAGCTGTATGAGGAGCGGCTGAGGTCATTTGGTCTGTTCAGCCTGGAGAAGAGGAGACTGAGGGAGGAGACCTCACTGCAGTTACAACTTCCTCATGAGGGGAAGAGGAGAGGTAGGCTCTTCTCTGTGGTGACCAGTGACAGGACTCGAGGAAACTGCATGAAGTTGAGTCAGGGGAGGTTTAGGTGGGATATCAGGAAATGTTTTTTTCACCCAGAGGGTGTTCAGGCACTGGAACAGGCTCCCCAGGGAAGTGGTCACAGCACCAAGCCTGCCAGAGTTCAAGAAGCATTTGAACAATACTCTTGGGGATGGTCCTGTACAGGGCCAGGAGTGGCTGTGCTGGTACAGTGGCATCATGCCTCCGTATGAGCCCTCAGCTCTCCTCCCAGGAAAACCAGGGTCTGCCAAGAGAGCTGACTCGTGCCCAAATCTCCCTCCCTCTCTGGACTTGGCTCCTCATCTTAGACAGAGTCAGGGAAAATCCACACCTGTTTGGCTGCAGTGATGAGGGGAAGCCTTGTGCTAGTGGAAGGGATTTCTTTTTAATGAAATATAACTTCAGAATCTCAGGCACTTAGAGTCACTAAAAATTAAACAGCATTTTCCTCAAAGTGGGTGTTTTGACCTAACAAAATTGTAAGAGTAACTGAAGACACTTGCTTTGAGTTAACATAGTGAGTAGGGCTTAAAAGAAATTGAACCTATCACTGCCTGTGCTTTCAAGAGGCTAAAAGAATATCTTTTTGAAACTTTTGCATGCTACAACTGTGCCCTGTTCAACACTGGCCACGTTGCAGAGGAGAGGGAGTTGTGCTTCACTGAACCTAAGCACAGTCACTTGCAAAATCTCTGCAGAACCTCTGAAGGAGAAAGCACCATATCAGTGCAAGGCACTGTTACTACAAAACAAGGGAAAGAGCTAACAAAGTTTCTTTGAGGATGAACATTTTGAAGCTTTGAAAACCTATTGAATTTTTGTGAAGATAGTTCTAGCACATTTTGTCACACCCAGTTCTGTGACCTGCGATTTCAATGTAAAATAAGGAAAAACAATGCCTATTGGAGCATAAGTAAATGAAAATGGTGGAATTATGAATTATGCTGAGGAAAATACAGAAGTTTTCAACAAATGTTTTGGTTTGTATGTGGGAAAATATCAGTGCCATCTTACACTCTATATCAATGGGAAAATATTTCCCCCTTGATCATTCCCAGAAGAGAATTTAAAACTGTAATTTTGAGAAGAGCTATCCTAGGAACTCCTTGTTGATATTTCAGAAAACTTGAAACACCAGAGGAATTCCAGAGAGCTATAAGTTAATGTTGTGTCACTAACGATGCGATAGCCTGGCGGTGGTCTTGGCCTCATCAAGGAATAGCTGATGTAGAAGTCATATAAGCAAAATTAAAGGAGATGGAATACAATCAGTGGCACTCATTGGGATTTTAGAGAAAATAATTGTATTGATAGTGTACTCGGACTTTAGTAAGAAATAAAACTTGGTACCACATGAGATCTTGACATATGTAACCCAGCTGAGAAATCATCACGGATGCCAGTTTATAGAGAGGACATACAAAGATTGGTTCTTCCTCATGGGACTGAACTATTTTTATGTCAGTGACCTGAAAGGAAACTTTAAACAGTGATTGACTGAATATGCAGATAGCACAATGTCTAGGGAAGTGGAGAACAGGCTACTTGAGGAAGTGAGATGATTCATCTGGCTTTAGAATGGGCATAGCTGGGAGCAAAGGAGATTAGCCATACTGACAGGATAGCATTGACTTTGTCCTGAGAAATTTGACTCTGAAAGACTTGAGGATTAAAGAGAAAAATCTGAGAAGAGCAGACCTTCATGTGATGCTGCAACCTGAAAGGACTTCAGCAGATCCTTGAACTGATCCTGATAGATATATACTTAAAAAGTATGAGTAAACATATCATGTAACTTCTGGATTTGTCCCTGGTCTAATAGTTTTGGAGCACTGGGCTCCATGCTGGTGTCCACATCTCCAAGGGACTGGTCTCAAGAACCATGAAAATGCTTAAAAGATTAGAACTTGATAAGGAAACAGTCATTGATAACAGTCTGCTTGGCAAAGGATAAGAGTGGTCTGAATGTAGTCTGTAGATAGTTATATGAGATTTTTATATGCACAAGCAATAGTGAGATCTTAGCTCTTCTGGACAAGAGGGAAACTAATGCCAAAAACTAGACAAATCAGTGCTAGAAGAAATAAAATGTAGCTGTCTTTAACTGTGATGGCAGCTAAGCCTTGATGGACAGAGATTTGCCATCATCACTTTCCACATCAAGCTGGATGTGGAAAATAATAAAAAATAGCCCATGGCCTAAGAGCTGAGGTCTGCACTGAGCTGGGAGTTCAGTGCCTGGCAAATGCCTCCATCTGGCCTGAAAATGTGCGACTAAGCTTTGGCTGGGACGAAGTTTTGGCTGGCGCCTAAGCCTGTGCAGCATGAGCGGGGCGGGGGCTGCCCTGTGACCGAACGGGGCCCTGCTCCTCCCTGCTCGGATCCCACCCAGCCCGAGGGAGTGCACTGCGTTGTCCAGGGTCAACAGCGCTCCAGAAATAGCAGCCAAAAAGCTAATGTTTCCTTGCTGACCCGTTCAAGAGAGAGGAGAGGGGCTGAAGGGGAAGTCTAGCACTGTCCCTGTGTTGTTTGGGCTCTCCAGCTGGCAGGTTTGGGAGCCAACAATCCCTCTGTCTGAGAGAGCAGCTGGGATACAACTGTTCCCAGTTACATGTAGGTGAGTTGAAGAGGATGTCACCAGCTCATAGACTCGTAGGATATCTCAGGTGGGGTGGGACCTCAGAAGGTCATCTCTTCCAACCTCCTGCTCCAAGCAGGGTCATGGAGAGGTTTTTAAAATGTTCCTGCCTTTGAACAGCAGAGCCTCCTCTAGCTGTTTCTGGATCAGCTCTGCCAGAAACAACTTAGCTGAGAGGCTGGAACAGATTTTTTAAGTGGTGTATCATTCCCTTCAGATAACACAATATATACGTCGACTAACCTGCCCACATTTCTCTCCTTCCCTTCTACATTTCTGATTAAGAACATGGGCTAAACATTTCAGAAACAGCAAAGAAGCTTAAAAACCCACTGGCTCTTGAGAGCACTTGAAAATGTCCATATCAAGTCAGAGCATGTGGATGATTATCCTGGGAAGCAGCATCCATCTGTGTTGAATGCAGGATGCAGCAAATGCAATGGGGTACTTTCAATGCCAGTTGATTTGCCCAGTGGCATGAGGGGTTTCCTGGACTATCAGGACTTCTTCCACAATGCAAATGCACTGACCTCTCCTTTCTGCAAATTCGTTGCCCTTCTGAGCCCAGACTGGGATACAGGGTGAGAAGTGGGGGCATAGAGACGTGAGAAATGTATTTGAGCACAGAGAGAACATCATTGAAACTCCTTTCTTTTCTGAGCTGATGCCTTTCACTGGGGCTCAGATAACTTGATTTGGCACTATTCACTGCTAAGTTTTCCATACCAACCGCAGCTGAGCTTTGTTTAAATGAGGCTTGCTGAAGCTGTGCTGAAAGTGAGTTTAAAGGTTCACAGTCTTTGGAGTGGATCCAGGCAGTTCTTTGTGCCTTCAACTCCCTTAGAAACTGTGGAGGGCTGGGGGCCGGGAGAAGATTTGCATGAGCAAGTTCTCCCCTTGGCTTGAATGCAAAGGGGAGCAGTGAGCAGCGGCAGAAATTGAACACCGTGGGCCGGATTCTTCCTCCTCCTCTGGGCCCTCTTATGTGTGTCTCTGCTATTTTGACTTGATAGCACTCAGTACACATATAAATGGTGGTACAGGATGCAAGCAACGAGGAATCAAGCACTAGCAGAAGCAGTTTTAGGGATAAGAAATTATGACACTGGCTTTGTATCCCAGGTCGTGGCAGTTGGAGAGGAGGACGCTGACTTTGCTCAGATAATTTAAGTAGCAAGTCACCTTTAGCCCCTGTAAAGAGCCCCTACTACTTTAATGACAGCTGCACCTGTGGTGTTGAATGCCCAATGTGCTACATTGCACGGAGCAGCCACTGTAGAAAATACGCAGTGTCCCCCCAGCTTTCTTCTGCAGTAACTTCCTTGCTGAGGAGACAAGCTGCTGAACCAGTGTGAAAGTATTTTTATTGTATCTGTGGTCCCTTTGTTCTCCATTCTCTAAGGAGAAAAAGAGTCTGGTCACCCTGTGACCTTGAAGCCCACAGACAACTTCAGATTTACACAAGAAATACCACCCAGGCTAGAAACCGGTCTCTAGTCTGAGTAGGAGAAGGATTAGTTTAATAAAAGATTACTTTACCTTCCCCAAAGGAATCATCTTCTTCTCCGGGTGCAGTCAAATCTTCTTGGGAGTGCTGCATCGTGGCAAGGACGCAGCTCAGCGAGCAGCCAGAGCTGAGTGCTTGAACCTGTTCCTATGCTACAGCTCGACTGTTTCCTTTCACCAGTTTCCTAAACATTTTGGTGGTAACAGCTTCCGCATCTGCACTTACGAAAACAACCTCATTCATACAAATGACGCCTCTTGTTTTTACAGTCAGCCTTTGAGATGAGCTTTGAGGTGGGGTGTCCTTACTGCTGAGAGAGAAGTTGATTTTGAGAGCAGAGGAGGCAGGACAGGCTCAAAATGCACCCTGCCCTGTTGCTGAATGCCATAGCTGCACAGCAGCAGCTCTGTCAGCCCGGGGTGTAAGAGTTTTGCATATGAATGGGAATGTTTTCTGGTGGCAGAGGTAGAGCTGGGGAACAACTCACCCTGTTCCGACTGCAGAGCAACTCCTCCCTTTCACCCCAGGGACAGTGTGACATGAGGAAACCCCCAGGCTTTCTCAGTGTCATTTGTTCATGGAACTAATTTTTCTTTTAGCACGGTGGTGGCAGTGACATCACTTTCTCACCCACACTGGGGTGGCCCATAGCAATGGACATGTGGACAAGCTGGAAAGCCATAGGTGATGGCAGGTATCCCATGGGCAGGTGCCTTGGCAGGGACATGATTCTCACAGTTAGGCTTATCCAAGTCATAGTCTGTGGTGCACTAAGGACCTTCCTGGTCAGGTGTACAACAGAGCAACACCAAAGTAAGACTTGCTGTCTGCCAACAATAGGCATAATATTTGAGTATCTCTGTCACCAGTAATTCGGCATCACACTGGTCCGTTCTGTCACCGTGTTTCCTGAACTTTATAAAGCAAGTTGACTCCTTTGTGCCAGGTGCCTCAGTTTATGAGAGGACCTTACCTACAAACTAACTTACTCTAAACTTGTACAACAATACGTTTGGCCTTTAGGTAGTGTCTGAGCCTTGCATAGCCCTGTTGTCTTAATTGGTGCACTCAGGGATATTTCATATGTGTCTGTCCGCTGTAGGGCCTAGCACTGGCAGTCCCCCACAGCTCTGCTATCAGAAGTTAGAATGTAATGATGGTAAACCTGTACTGAGCAGTGATTACTCAGTCTAGTAATTGCATGTGTCACCACACCCTTGGAAGCGAGACTCCAGCACAGCAGCCGTGTTCGCTGCAGCTTCCGGCAGATGAGTCACGAGCAGGTATAATGAGCTCTTCTCTAGTTATTATGTTGGGATTTTTTAAAGCTCTCCCAGTGGGTGTCTGCAAGGCACTGCACAACTTGAACTAAAGATGGGACAAGTCCATTTGAGGCACCTGATCTCACTCCAGCCCAGGCCACGTTCATTAGCAAATCCTATGGCAGCACTTTGGTCATCATAGGAAGGTGAAAAGACCCTTCCCAGCTCATGCACAGCCTTCCTCTGGGTGCAGGGTCCCTGGAAAATGGTGCTGCATCCCACCTGCTCATGCCTCCCCCTCGCTGTCCCATCAGGTGCCTTGATTGCACAATCTGGGAGTTGCTGCCTTGCCAGGGTTGGGAAGCTGTATTTTCCTAGGTGGATGTGGTTGAAGCTAAGAGCATCCCAGGACTGGTTTTTAGTGGGGCATTGTGGTTTGCCCACTGGGTTGTTCCTCTGCCACGGCAGCAAGACTCGTTAAGGAACTCCATTCCCAAAAGGCCCCCCTCGTACTTGGCTGTGCTTTAAAATTACACTTGCTCAAATCCCCACAGAGATGACAGCTTGGCCCAACAGGCAAGAGAGAGGACTTGTTTCTGGCCTCGCTGGACAGCCTTGGGGAAGTCACTCCTCCTTTCTAGACATCCTCCCTCGCCCTTTTTCTTGCTCTGCTTATTTGAAATGATTTTTTCAGGCAAGGACCATTTCTGTTTAGATGGTAGCTGCTCCCTATTGTGCTCAATGAAAGCATCCCTCTGCCTCAGTACGGCCCTCCAGCCATGGTGCTGAGTAGGTGGAGAAAGTCATAAAAACAGAGAAACACCATTATTGGGTGATGAGGGGAAGCAGAGAAGAAGAGGGGGTCAGCAAGAGAGAGAGGTATGGAAAGAGGAATAGTAAGAGACATGAAAGCTGCAGAGGGAAAGCATTAGTCTGGAGGGAAGGGGTGCTGGCATAGGAGGCTGGGACCTCTCCAGGCACTGCCTCCCAGGGTCAGGGCTGGGAACCCCTGAGCTTGCAGAGGCTGGTGAGCCAGCACGTGAAATGATTGCTGGAGGTGAGGGAAAGGAGAAGTGCTGGAGGTGAGGGAAAGGAGAAGTGCTGAAGGCAAGACAGCCACAGGGTGTATCTTGCCTTAAAGCTTCCCGGCAAGACCCACTGCCAGCAATGGGCAGCCGCTGCCCATGGTTTCCTGGAAACAGCAGGAAGTGGCTGGCAGAAATCTTGAGCCCCTGTAAAGTCAATGGCTAAACTGCTCCAGGGTGCTGTGGAGCACGACAGTCTCTGAGGATCGGGGTGGGCCAGAAGAGTCTTCTGCTCTGTTGAGGAAGATTTTTGGGCTTGATTAGAATAAGTTGCAAGATGAATGATGCTACAAATACAGATGTGAATACTCAAACCAGACAGACAGCCTAGCAAGAAGAATCACAGAGAAAATACACTGCAACTGCAATGCTAACTTCCCTGTGTTGTCCTGCAATTGGAGCTCATTTGTAACTTGGGCATGGGAAGTTTTAGCCATTTACTGGTTCCTTCAGAAACGTGAAGGAGCAAGCCACACTGTCCTGGTTATTGTGGCAGCTCCCTTTTATGCCGCAGTTCCCCGGGGACTTAAAGCTATTTCCTTACCCACTGTTTTCAGTCAGCTTCTCCGGATGCCTGTTACCTTGACAGCCCTTTTTTCTTTTATTTTCGGGAATTAAAAGGCATCAAAAGCTGTCCTCTCTCCCGAAAACAACTGTCACCAGAATTAACACAGCAGTCGGGCTGGTGATGAATGGTAATGACTCAGCCTCCATTGCAGATGCACAAAGAGGAGTTGCTTTGATTCGTTCCCGTTTGCCACATCGTCCCTTGACGGCAGCCTCACCTACATTGCTCGCAGCATGTGATGTTCCTCCAGAGACCTGTCCCCCAGGGGAGCACAGTGCTCTTTCCCTCGGGGCAGGATAAATTAACACGGACAAAAACAGTCCACCTCACACAGATGCCCAGGTCCCCCTTCTCCCTGCTCCATCTTTGCCTTTGGGGCAGCAGGATTTTGCCCTGGCAGTTTGTGTGGCCGTGTCTTTGCTGCTTGCTGATCTCGACCATCAGCCTAACAAAGTGCCTTGCTCCCTGCTTTGTTTTGTAGCATATCTAGTGTTTTTCCCCTCTGTACCCACAAAAAGTATTTTTTTCTCATTCTTGTTGAGCTATTCTGAAACGCAGTAACTTCTTTTCACCTGTTGGCTTAAAAAGCCCCACTCCACACCAAAAAAAAAAAAAAAGCCCCCAATCAATTTTGCATCCACTGCAAAACTCTCACGTGCATATTTTTCATGTAACCACATCTGATGCTGCTCTCAGAAAAAGCCACCACCCATTTTCTAAGAACCTGTCAACAAAAAGTGGGGGAGCCTGGAGAAATGTCAAAAACAAGGGTGGATCAAGGAGACAACAAATCATCAACAAAAGGAGACAACTTTTACAGCAACTTCTTTAAATTACTCCAACCTTACTCTTCTTCCCCTGCAACTTAGTTTAGTTTATTAGAATTTCTGATCCAGGAAAAAGTCAAGTGTTCTGATGTTTTATCTTCAGATACAGGACTAAAAGCCATTCCTAATGAAAAAGAAGTATAAAAAATGGTGCCATTTGGAAGTTTTGGGGTTGTTTTAATTCAATCCCACCTTAAATTGCCAACACCTCCACAAGCAGCAGGAGAGATGAGTTGGCCATTTTCTGTGTCTGAAACAGCTCTGCCCTATTCACATCTCCTCCTGCTCAAGGAGATTCTCAAGATACAGATTCTCAAGTTGCCTGTCACAGGGGTAGTTAGTGCCCTGCTTTGTTCTGAGGCTATTTTAGGGGTGAAAATTACGTTTGGGGGGATAATCTACATGGAAAACAAGGAGAGGAAAAAAGCGATAAAGGAAGGGCAGATGACCCTGAGGTGGAGACAGTATGAAAGAGAACCTAGAAAAAGGTGGCCGACACTGGGAGAGTGAGTGTTCACATGCATTTGGAGTACTTGTAAAAGTTTTGCTCTGGATATTGCTGCAGTTTCAGTTCTTCAGCAAAACATGCTCCTCAGAAACCTGATAAATAGAGTTACAATAACTTGTCTAGTTGTTAACTCATTTGCAAGTTACAGTGACTCCAGGGACTTAGATTTATGTTTAGACAGTCTGTGTCAGTGTCTGACTGAGCTTAGTATAATTTTTCTTTCCAACTCTTGAAACTATTCGCACTTTTTTTGCCAAAAATCTAAGCACTTTTTTTTTTTGAAGTAGGGATATTCAGTTCCAGAGAAAACCTGTGAGAATTTCTCCCTTTTACTGTCCAGAAGGAGAGTCAGCAGGCCAGGCCAGTAGAAGACATGACTCACTGCACACAACTTCACAGACCTTAGGAGCCCTGCGCACAAATCTTCACAAGGCTATGAAATATATACCATGCATTTCGGAGAGCTGAAAAAAGGGCAGGCTCCAGGAACCATTCACCCAGCAGAGAGGACAGTAGTTCCTGAGGAGCCCTGTACTACCTTAGCTTTTTGCTCAGTTCCCCAGCAGACACACACTGCAGTGAGCAGGAGCCACAGCACACGTGTTGTTGGTGCCCTGCTGGTGTCCATTCATGTTCCCCACCCCGCTGTGAGCAGTGAACCCATCGCCTGCCCCAGGGGTGAGTGGCATTTGTGTCCATTCAGGTGTGACACTGCAATCTACAACACCTAGCACATCCCAACAGCACATCAAAGGTGACTTTGGCTTCTTCCAAGACAGCCTTTGTTCATTCCAGTATCACTTGGCCTACTATACTCTCATAGCAAAATATTATTTCAACTCAAAGGGAGGAAGCAAACCATGCTGGATGAAACCCCTACAGAATGAATATAATCTTGAAAATTGTACTCAGTTAAGTAGTTCCCAAGTGGCTCATTATCAAAAGATAAGAAAATGGTCAAGCATGATTTTGCAGGGCTCAGCCTTGGATCTGGTATTATTCAATATATACTTTAATATCCTAGATGATATTTAATATCCCAGAATAGATATGATCACACTCATTACAATTGCAGATGCCAGGCTTCTCAGCATACATACACTGGAGGACAGAATCAAAATTCGAGCTAATAGTGACAAACTGGAGAAGCGCTCTGGAAACAATTAAATGCAAGAGAATGATCTGTGAAGTACTATGCTCCAGCAGGAATAATCCTTATAAACACAGGCTGAGGGATGGCTACTTTAGTAGCATGTTTTCAGAAAGAAGGCTGGAGGCAGCAAAAGGGGATTCAGCACCCAAAACCAGCAGACAGCTTGCCATCAGGTGTGATCAAAGGCAGAGACACAAAGTAATTCAGGCAGTGTTTGAGGTTAATAAGGCCTCTGCCACGGCAGGACACAGCTTTCAGACATCTCAGTTCAAGGAGGATAGAGACTGTTTGTGATGTTCCTGAGGGGAACGACCAGACTGTTCTGAGGGCTAGGAAATGGGAAATTAAGGAAAAGATTGGAGAAACCATAGCTTATTCATTTTGAGGGAGAGAGAACAAATACGGGAGATAAGAGCAGTACTCAAGCCCTCTTCTTCACCTTTGTTGTGAACAAGGTGTCATGAAGTGAGACTGCAGAATGGAGGAAGCAAATCAGGAGGCAGATTAGGTAGCAAACTAGCAGAAAATAGGAAGAAGCAAGTTAGGGAAACCCACTTTCCAACAGCCAAGACAGTGAAGCAGCAAAAGACAGTGCTTGGGTGAGTCAGTGCTGAGTGAATCAGAGTGCTGCTTTAACCTACAAAGCATATATAAGGCTTTTGAAGAACAGAGCAGAAAAGTAGCCATTGGGAATAACACAAGAATAGTTGACTCAGCCTTAGGGGAGGGCAGTGGGAATAGGGGATCTCTGGAGGTTAGACTCAGTGCTGTTTTGCTAGAGCAGCTATTGAGTAATACTGGATTTCTACTTGTTAGATTTATTTCTCAGTGACACTTAGCCGAGTGCTAAATTTTCCCACTGCTTGAGGGGTCCAGCACATTCCAGTGGCTCTTGACTGGGATGGGAATATTTTTGCTATTTCAAGCAATTTAAGCATCCCTACTATCTTTCTCCTTCTGTAAGAAATCTTCATGTCTGCTTGATTTCGCCTTCATTCTTTCTTTCTAGTTCTTTTGTCACCTATTCCTCTGTAATCCAGTGAGGTCATTGTCATCAACAAAGAATAGAGGATGGATTTTTCATCCTTTGGTGATTAAATCCCATGGGTTTCTCTCAGAAGCACCTCAGATTGTTTCCATAAATTGTTAAAGAGAAGCAGTCTGCAAACCAACAACTATGCTCAGTCCTGCTAAGCATCAAAACCTTATGTCTTACTAAAAGTTAGATATCAACTATTTAATACTTTTATCAATGTGAACGAATTCTAAAATTGACCCAAGAGGTCTAGACAATATTCTAATGCCTATGCCAAAGCCACAAGACCATCCCAATTTTCTCTACCATAATCCCTGTTAATAATACTTTTTTTTTCTCCAATACTAACTACCTTTGGTGTTGGAGGAAATACAGGCAAGAAAGTCATCTCATTGTTCAGCTGTATGTCTTCCATCCCAGGCAAAGGATATTGCAAGGTGATTCACAACATTATTTTAGTAGTATTTTCAAAAAGATATGAGTTCCCTTTCTTTTCCTTTAGGTAGACTATTGGAAATGGAGTGAAAGCCCCAGGTAATTTATTTTAAACTCCCAGGTCACACTGTCAAACAAATGATGTCTGTGGATTAATGCCTTTCCTTCACATTTATAATTCTGCTTGTGGACTTTTCAGTTTGGGGGCCTTTACTGATCTTGATTGTGTACACTGTGTTTCCAGGTTCTCCAGCTGCTGGAAGGAGTTCAGGAGCTGGCCTTCTCCCCTAGACTTTGCTTCTTCCAGCTCCAACCAGCAGTGTTCTTTCTGCTGCTGGGAGATGGTTCTTGACAGAACTGATCCCCAGGTATTTTGCAAGACAGTGTGGGGTTTTTTTCCTTTGCCAAAGGGTTTTTTTTAAGACATTCTCCCATATTCCAGCAAACTGTGGGTGAGGGGGGCAGCTTCAGTTGTGAGATGGCTCAGACCCTGCCTGGGGCTGATCCCAAAGGAGCAAGCGTGTATTTCTCTCAGGCAGTCTGACTTAGCTGCTTCCATCTCCAGGACACTGCCAAGTCTCAGCATTTCCCCCTTGCCTACAACGCATTCTTCTCATCAGTCCCTAAATTGCTATAAATTACTGTTTAACATCTCTCTTGCAGAGCACCACTTAGCAGTGACTAGTGGGCACAAGGAATTGCTGCTGCAAATAATGCTGCAGGCAGGAACATGAAATTCAGGCAGTGTGAAGAGAGGGTACATAGACTCTAAGGGTATCAAAGCCCAGGAATTCCTTTGTTTGGGATCCCCCCGGGCCCGCCAGCTTGAGCTGTTATGATGTCACAGCACCACAATTAAATTACTTAAAGAAGCCAGATGTCTGGGACTTTGCTATGGGAAACTTAGGATTGAGGGGATAAGGGAAACTTGTCTGTGTGAGTGTGGTGTGTGTATGGAGTCAAATGGGGGACCCATTGGTTCAGTGGAACTTCCCCCTGCGAAGGGGCTTCGGTCTCAGCAGTTAAAGCCTCAGCCGGTGGGAGTGTGACTGTCAGAGTGTCATCCGAATGGTCAGGTGGGAAAGTTTCATTAACACAGATTCTGTATCTCCAAGAGCTGAAACAGCCCTAAACCTTGAACTTCCTCTGTTTTGTAGGAAGGCATCACTTCATTGTGGCTCACACAGGTAACAGCAAAGACGATGTAACATCAGCCTCACCAGTGAGGTGGTTTGGTTTCAAGCCCAGTCTGTTTTCTGTGAAACTTGTGCTGATACTGGCCCTAACTTAGGTGCTATCTCCCAGGCCATGTGTCCCTGACTCCTGGTACCAAGGTCCCAGGGAATCTGAGCATTTAATCCTAAATAGTGGCAATTTGAGCACTCAGGCTTTTGATCCTTCCCCAGTTCCAACCCATACACTGCAGGTGGCCATGG